>DWME01003169.1:0-18935 GCA_018244795.1 Parelbella ahira ahira | reverse complement strand
TGGACTCTGACATTGGGGCTAGTCCACAAGCTGAAGGTAGCTCAACGTGCTATGGAACGAGCTATTTTCGGCGTCTCTCTGCGGAATAAGATCCGAAACGAGGATATCTGGCAGAGAACCAAAGTAACTGACATAGCTCAATGAATTAGCACGTTTAAGGGGGCTGGTCACACACATATGTCGAAGAATTGACGACCGTTAGGGTAGACGAGGTCTCGAGTGGAAATCGCGAATTTGCAGACATACTGTGAATCGCCCTCCAACCCGTTGGACCGACGACCTTAAAAAGGCAGGTAGTAGGCTGGATGAGATCTGCGGAGGATCGAGTGTTGTGGCACACGTTCGGAAAGACCTATATCCAGCAGTGGAACGGTAAAGGCTGATGTGATGATGATGATGATGATATTGCCACGACGATTTAACCCTTTTTTTATGAACTACATAGTATATACATATTTTTTTATAATAACCCGCCAAACTACAGAGCACTTTGTAGGCGGACTTTCGCTTTCGCTTAACATCGTTTACGTATTAATATATTTACTTACTATCTATCTAACTATTACTACAGTTAACTATAACTTTAATCTATGCCTATATTTCTACTACTTCCTCTTTGTACTACTACTACTACTAACTAAAACTAATTGCTGCAATTTATTTTTAATACAGTGCTTAGAAGAAGTCTCTGTTATCGAAAAGGGAAGCTCGTTACATATCACTGATATTAAATATTGTTCGCTTTACATAATAATTGTTCCTTTTTGGCTTCGAATATTTCATTAGCGATTTAGTTTTACGAGTTGGGCACGTACGGGTGATGGACTTTCATATTTCTTTATCTTGGCAGTTTTTCTTAATCAAATGTATTTTAGTTTTACTTTTAATCGGAAGGATTTTACAGATTTTAAAAATCTTTACAGAGCTATTTTCGTACTTGTTTTTAAGCTATTGCATAGCTTTTATCGCGGGCTTTGAGCGCGGCGACCGAATCAAGAAATTCCGTAACGAAAAAACCTAACACCCCCCACTCCGCCTACCATGTAGGTCGACTGAGCGTTCGCTTTACGTAAAGTATATGGTACGACTGTACGAAGCTCCCACGGATCGAGACGAGCTATAATACATATGTTAAAAATATTTTAAACGATATTAACTTCTCATTTATTCAATAAAAGAAAAAAAAATGTTTTCTTATCGGTCACCACGCTCAAAAAGTGTAACTTGAATTAATAGCAAAGAAAAAACTTGAATTAATATCAAAGAAAAAAAATACTGCATAAATAAATAATTATAATTGCATAAGTTGATAAGAAATGCTATGCAATAGCTCGAGTCAACAAGGGCATAATACATATATACCTACGATACATATTATGTTTACGTAAAAATTGTTTCAACTAGTAAAATTGGCTTAGCACTGATCTCAACTTAGAACCCAGTACTGAAATATGTTGTCGCCACGAAAAATTTTCATCGACAATTAAGCCAAGGTACTTGTATGTTTGAACACATTCAATTTTTCGCACTTGCATTGTTGACAGTTACGATGAAGACAGTCAAAACTATATGTCCGATTACGCTAATAGGCCCTGCTAGTGTTGGTAGGTGCAAGTATGGTGAATGTATATACATGAGTTTGGTTTTTTTAATATTAATTATTATTCCGTTATCGTGAGCCCATTTATTAATATTATCGAAGTCCCTTTGGATGTTCGATATTGCCTTGTCGATATTTCTGTCTGCGTATACAAGACATGTATCATCTGCATACATATACCTACATACATGTGACAGTTCCTAACTAAATACAAAGACTATATTTACTATAATTATATTTACTAGCGAGCCGTTCACGTCGGCCACTCGTACTTTAATTTTTCAGTTTGTTATATACAATTGTAAAATAGCATGATCTAGGGTCTCAAAGGCCTTCTTGAAATCTAGAAATAGCACCATGACATGACAACGTGCAAAGGCTGTGGTGGTGCTCCTATTTGTTCGAAAGTCATGTTGCACGGCCGCTAATACATTACTCCTTTCTAAAAAGCTACTTATTTGTATCATCTATATTTTTCGGTAATAATATTTATTACCGATAAAATAGTAATGGGACGGTAGTTAGAGTAGTCTAAGTGATATCCTTGCTTGTATACAGGTCTAATTAGAACAGTTTTCAGCAAGGGAGGATATAGACATTTTTGCATACATAGATTAATAAATTTAGATAGTATGGGACTATCAGATTTTTTAACATATATGATATCCTTAGCCCTTATTCTGTCAAATCCTAATGAGTTATGAATACTCAGCTTGCTTATAATTTTTTCAACATCATGTGATCTTACCGTTGTGAATAGAAGGGAAGAGTTACACTCAGTTACGTATGTTGTCCTATCACAGTCATGCCGAATTGTATTTATTTCCTTGTGAATGTACTTCAAAGCTTGTTACAAATTGTCTGTAGATCAGTACATTTTCCCGGGTACTTCTTAATTATATTATCTATGTTGATTGGTTCACGACCTAACCATTTGTTTATTTATTGCCAAATTTTTTTTATATCGCCATTACAGTTCTATAAGTCACTACTTTTATATCAATTTTTTTATTTTGTTTATATATTTATTAGTTTTATTGCGGTATCGCGTATATTCAATTCTGTAATTCAAGTTGTTTGGTGCCGATTTCCATCTTCGAAATAACTGATTTTTTTTTCACCATGGTTTTGATTTTGTTATTAATCCATAGATGAGATGTTGCCCTGTCATAGCTTATCAAAACTTTTAAATTATCATAGATATTCCCGAATTCATCGGATAATTTAAGGTATAGTTCCCTGGGGCATTCAATATTTGTATATGCATTCTAGTTTATTATATCTAGTTGTTCCCTTAGAAGCTGTCACTTATAATTCTCTTAAATTTTACTGTGTTGCTTATAATTTGACTTGCATACGTTTCGATGTGCGCGCCAATTAAATACTGATCGGATATTTTGCAACCAAGTAGATGCGCGTACTATATGATCGATGCACGATGTAACCGCCCGCCCGCTCACCACTTCCTGCCGCGTTACGTCACTCACTAGACATCTAAAGCCGTGTTCACACATCATAGTCATATATTGATTTGCGATAATGCTAAAACAGTTCTCGTCTATATTTATATTAGTACCTCCTATTACAATTATATCTTCCTTAGCATGTACGCTATTTATAGCTGCACTAAGCTCTTCTATGAATTTGTGTTTATTCGTATGTGAGGGCCTATATATTGCTCTCATGTATATGCTTTGATTTTTAATCTTTATTTCGCATATACCGCTTCCATGGAAGCTTCTAGTCTACTTTCTATCTCTACCTCTAAATTTTCTTTGAAATACATTAGTATGCCCCCTCCTTTTTGTTTCAAGCCTATTTTCAAGCTCGTATAAAACAGTAGTGGTCCTAACCATTATCTTATTCAACACTATGTATGTTTATCTGATGCCTCTTCAGCTCGAACGGTCTGAGGAACCTGGCGCCACAGTCTTTGCACGCGTGTTTCATGTCCTTCGTACTTTTGTGCCTTCTCATGATGTGATCCAACCTTCGTGACGCTGATATGAATCTGTCTCCGCACTCCGAGCATTCATACGGCTTCTCCCCCGTGTGGATCCTCTTGTGCATGTGATAGCCTATCTGTGTCCGCATTTTTGCCCCACAAAAGCACTGATATATCTTCCTCTCCGTCATGTGGATCATCTCGTGGGCTTTCGCGTGACTCGCGTTGGAGCTGCGCTTTCCGCAGACTTGGCAAACATAGGGCAGAACGTATAGATGTTTCTGGATTATATGGATCCTTAGGGAAGGCTTCCTGGTGTACTTACTTCCACAATCGTGGCACTCGTAAACACTTTCAGGTTGGTGCTTCTGTCCAGCGCACTGACTCTTGTGATGCTTATAGCATTTACGATTCTCGAAACTCTTGCTGCAGGAAGAACAGCTGAACAGAGTGTGCATATAGCTGTGTGCTCGAAGCGCCCTCGCGATGGGGAATCCCGCGCCACATATTTGGCAATGATGGGATTCTGGTCCGTGCAGAAGCTGCGTGTGCCGTATTAAACTTCTTCTCTCGTCGAAGAGCTGATGGCAGAGAATGCAGGAGAGGATCTTCTTGTTATGAACAGCCAACAAATGCTTAGCCAGCTTCTCCTTCCGCATGATCGCAGAGCAATGAGTGCACACGCGCTTCATAGAGCTCTTGAAATGCTGGTTCAAGTGATAAGCCGACGGGAATTTCTTGTTGCAGTAGCAGCACTGGATGTCGATGGTGCCTTTAAGCTTTATCCGTTTCTTTCTCACATTTCTAGGCGATACCGTGTCTTGAAATGCACCATTCAGTCTTTTCACCACTTGGGAAATGTCGGATACTCTTTTGGATTGATCTTGCAACAGCACGGTGTTATCGCTATACCGGATGTAGCAGGCCCCGTCCGTGTTAGTTGGTATTGTCACTTGAGACAGTATAGTGCTGGCAACGGACCACTGCCGAGCTGACTCTCTCACCAGCCGTCTTAATTGGAGAGCTCCGATAGCTGCCTCATAGCATTCGCGGCATGTACCCCGTGGCAGGGATGTCTCCTCACAAACCTGAAACCACGTTTTCAATCAGTCCGTTCCTCTTGTTCTTTTATGTGTGAAAAAGATATTTTTATTACAATAGCCTAATAGATATGCCTTTGGAGCACTATAGCATAAATGACAACATGTAAATTGAATCCTATTACAAAATAACGACAATCTGTTAAAGCATATTTATTTATTTATAACATTACACCCATCTTTACAGGTTTGCACCCAATGCGACAGAGTAGCAATATTTATATAAATAATTAAACAGTTTACTTAAGAACTACATACATATTATTATTGTACTTAATATTATTCTAAACACTGTGACTTATCAAATTTAGTACTACCTTTGCAAACTCACTCAATTCGCAACAAAACACGTCTAACCTGTCGTGTGTTTCATTGCGCGGTCGGATTGCTCGACTGAGAAGCGCTTTGGCTAGAAGCTTAGTACTCGCCACTGGCATCGCTAACAGTGGCGGGTGTCGCCGTCGCCACACATATTTGTCTGGCACACATACGCCGAGATGTTGTAGTACTCCCGGATTGTGTGCTACACCGCGGAGTAGTTTAACGATATATTCTATCAGTGTACATTCCCGACGCACTCTCAACTCGTTGTACCCTATCATTCCTAGCACGAATAACGTTGGGTACATTAAGGGATAAGCCAGGTAGACACCATATAGTCTCATGTAGAGGTGCCTTGTGAATTTATTTTATACGCTGTACGTTTCGCTCCAGCATCACCACATATTTCGGCTCATAAGGGGCCCAGATGACTGCACTGTGTTCCAGATAGCTCATGACCAGCGCGTCATACAGTAGTACCCTAACCGCGGTAATATTGGTAAAGCCTCGCGATTGTCTCAAAACAAATCCCAAGTTCCTATACACCTTTTTACAGACCGCCTCGAAATCGCCTTCGAAATCTGAGTTCCGAGGTCAAACTAACACCTAGATCGCGTAACTGTGACTCTTTCTAGTGGCACCGCGTCTATCTTTTAGTGGTGAAGAATAGCCGTTCGCAGACGTGTGAAGGTGAAACAGAGCACTTGGAGACATTAAAAGAGTTTGTTTTCACGAATCCACTCCACTATACTATTTATATGGTCTTGGAGACGTTCGCAATGACTTTTTTCTTTGACCTCGAGCAGCAACTTGCAAATAACATACAAGACAAACATAGTAATTTTATCATTTCTATTGCAGCTTCAACCTTCAGCCTAATATCCAAACATACCATGGACATCAATAGTCAACATTACATTAGCTATACATAAACATGCTTACTTCAGTATCAATATATATATGGAATAAACACAACAGTCACATGTTATACAAAAAATAACGTTTTCAAAACTGAGGAACAGATTGGCATCAACTTAGTTCAAATAGTTGATCTGGGCAGTCTTGTGGTTCACCGAATTTAATTTCTCCCATTCGGTGCCATAAACTTTGAATTTAGCATCCCTTTTGAGTTTCCTGTTGGATTTGAACTGCTCCTGATGTTTTCTGTCGTGATACAGCAGCCCTCTGTACGAAGCGAACTTCTTGCGGCACTCATTGCATTCAAATTGCATTATCATCGGATCCTCGTTGTCTGCTTTGTGGACGGTAGCCATATGCTTTCTCAGCTTGTACGGGAGTCGGAAGCGAGCCGGACAGAACTCGCAGGCATGTTTCAGCTCACTCTCGGGAGACTTGTGATTCTTTCGGATGTGTTCAGATCTTCGGGACGATGCGGAGAAAGTTTCTCCACAATACTGGCATTTGTATGGCTTCTCGCCCGTGTGAAGCCTCAAGTGCTGAATATATCCAAGTTTCGTCCTCAAAACGACACCGCAATGTTCACAGGTGTATATTCGGACTGATTCGTGTTTCTTCACGTGCTCCGTCATGTGTGCTGCCGCCAGGAACTTGCCGCAGTATACGCAAGGTCTGTGAGTGTTTTTGGTGTGGACGATTTGGATGTGGGCAGCCACAAACCTCTTTCCAGCAAACTTCTTCCCACAATAATCACAAATACATTCTTTGTCCGCGCTCCCTCTTAAGCCCACTTTGATTTTTTTTTCTCTGAGCCGATTTTCTACTTGAACGAACACTTTGTTCTTCGTATGGTGTGTGTCCTCTCTGCTGCTGTCTAAATTACAGCATTTTTTAACGTGATACAAGTAGCAGGTCTGGTTACGAAAGGTTTTGTCGCATCCGGGACACGTTTTTAGTCTGTGAACAGATTGGTGGGCTTGGAAAGCGTAGGGAGACTTGAAGCTTCTACCGCAGTCTCCGCAAGAGCAAGACCCCTTGGAATGAGTCTTGATAACATGTCGCGTGTACTGACTATATGAATGTAATAGAGCTGGGCACTTTTTACAATCATAGGGCTTCCTGCCATGCACATCTTTTATATGGGACACTAACTCATCCCTGCTCATAATACCAGCACAGATGTGGCATGCCCGCTTAAAGTCAATAGATTCCTTCAAATGTTGGTGCAACTGCTGTGGGTATTTGAACTTCTTCCCACAATCTGGACACTCACAACTTTTCAACAATCCCCTGTTTCTTTTCAATCTCAGTTTTGCTGTATGTTTCAACGGGACTTTTTCTGGAACAGATTTCTTTTTGTCAGGACCAGGGCATATGTCAATTATTGTCATTTCATTTGATCCCAATATAATAAGTATAGCTTTATTTGTATTCTCAGCTGGTAAGGAGTTCAAGTTGCCCAACAGTTGCAGTGACATCTCCCATTGTTCCAATGCCTGTCTGCAAAATGTTCGGAAGTGTGCTGCGTTCAGTGCTGATGTGGAACAGGCGGAGCAGAGCCCAGCTGGCATCGCCTCCTCCAGCTGCACCTGCAACCACCGCACCAGTCAAACCGCCAAGATATAATGCAGCACAGTTAGAAGAGCTCTGTTTCCTTTTTATACTCATGTATCTACATATTCTCGCTGCAGTTTTTTTTTTTGCCTACATTATTACTTTGTTCATAAAACTGTTTAGTCTGTCCATAAAAAGGTAACATCACGCCTGTAATCCCCGAAGGGGTAGGTAGAGGGGTGTAGCACACATTTCACCAGTTAGTCAGTTACCAGTTAAAGTGTGTCTAATTCCATATAAACTGGTTTGTTTTCCTACTTTTTATTTGCTACTATCACATTCATTTAATCAGAGCAAATTCAGTAGGATTATTTTCCTATTATGAGATGGGACTGAGAACAAAAATTAATATGGCAAAAAAGTTACATGTGCAGATTTCCAACTAGTAACAAAGGCCATCTACAATGTAGTGAATTACCAATTACAACCCAGAAGATCAAAGACCAAATGGGGGGATGTGATTAGGGGAGGTCTATGTCCAGGAGTGGTTGTACAAAAGCTGATGGACGGATGTATAAAGTGGACCTGTAATTTTCATGCAATTTAATACATGAAAACTAAAGGTGACCTTTACTTCTTAATTCAGGGAGAAATGTTAGCTGTTTGAGGTACATAGAATACTTCATAGTGATTAACTTTTGTGACATTTTTATATAGGGTTTGGTGATATCTGTTCTACTAAAATTATTCAAGCCAAGAGTGAATAGGCACGGTCCAGACAAGTATGCTATCTGTAAGAAGTGCCATGCCTGCTATATAAGGCATGTAACTGGTATGAGAAGCAAATTAGTCAGAAAAACAATACTGAACAAAATCATAAACAAATTAATAAGAGAAAAAGCTTAAGTAGAAGACATAATTACACGTATAAATGGAACATACTCAAGGTCGGGGGTTTCACAAGAAAAGTAAAACAACAGATGAGATGGGAGAACACCTAAAACTAGTGGCTGGACACTACTGTAGAAGGGTAGCATATGATAGAAGCCAGTGGAAAATGCTGGAGGATGCTGGCCTACACCAAGAGCAACACAAAATTATGGGATATTCGTAACCAAACAATTTATGTTAAATTATCATAGTACATTGTGATTGTACTTTCTACCAGTTCAGTATAAAAGTTTTATTGAACTGGTAAGAAAAGAGAGATATCGATGAATTTTTTTTATTGAAACTGCTTATTATCATTGTAGAATGTAAATAGGTACATTGTCCACGTGAATGTTATTGTATTTGGTTTTCTCTGAGTGTTATGACATGGAGGTCTTTTAAAAAATGGACAAAGAGAGCTGTCTTTCAATGTCAGCAAAACTTTGATGACTCCGCAGGTGTTACAAATGTCCATAAGCGAGATTGACCACTTGCAAGAAATATATATATTTTTCTAGCATCAGTGTGATAGAAGAAGTATAACTAGCTAAACACAGGTATATTGAACAACTCATTTATGTTCAACTACCTTGGTGGTCCAGTGATTGCAAGTGTCATGTTTGAGCAAAAGGTCCCAAGTTCAGCTTGTTTTGTAACTGGAAGTTATCATTAGTAACTCATAGTCCTGATTAGTTTCTGGTGTATATCTTTAGCTTCACAACCTATTCCATGGGATGTATCATGTAACTGGTGAAAGTGTGAGTACTACATTCCTCTGAGTACTACATTCACGGAAATGGAGTTGCATGGTTCTATTTAATTATGTTCTTCAATTGAACATATTTAATATGACCATTTGAGGATACAGGTAATTTAATATGTTAAATATAGGAATTTGTTTCTCATATTATAGAAATAGAAAATAGAAATAGAAAAATGTTTATTTCGTCCACACAGAAAACAATTACAAGAAATATTACAAGTTCCTATGTACGAATTTATATGCAAGTCAGAATACTCCCGGAAATCAGTGCTTATACATATAGACAGTGGTCAATGCAGTAAAACCACATTAGATGTCCACTGATAAAGACATTTGGTACTCTGTTCACCTTGCAATCTTTCTGACAGGCCTCAGTATGACGATACAATAACAGCAGAATTATTTCTCCAATCTATGAATATACTTAGTCGAATAAATGGTTGGGAGTTTAGTAGTGTATGACTAAATGCTGAAATACCCAAGAGACCGAAAGGTTACCAAGACGATAAACCGGAGAAGCCAAAATATGTACGTGTAAATCTGAGGATTGAGTCTGTGTAAAGTTCAAATTATTTACAAGGGCGCCGTTGTCTCAGAAAACCCAATTGCATTGTGATTATTGACATGTATAAATTTTATATATCGATCTAAACATACAAAAAATTATGTCATAAATTTGTATAGGACAAGCGGTTATAACCTATAAATAAGTGTACAACGACAATTTGGCCTTATCTTGTTATAGCACTTTCAGTTTAGGGACATTAATGAGAAATAGATAGCTAAATTATATTAATTTCATAAAAAATACGTAGTATGAAATTATTATGCTACAAAACGGCGCCATTTTGGACCGTCAAAGTACGACGCCGTTCCGTTCTACACACAAATCTAAAATATAAACAAACTTGATAGCTTACCTCGATTCCGGTTATTGTTTCCAGTAATTCAGACAGAGTTACAGGTTTTTCTCCATCCATCATTACTGTATCCCCTAAATACACCTGCCCTTCAGCCGTGTCTCCCATGCAAATCCTGCATTTGTTAATTCCATCACCTTTTACTACGTGGGAAACTAGTGCCTTGATATCAATCTCCCGAGTCATTGCAATATTCCTTTTGCGTGTTCGAATATAATTACATAAAGTCTAAAAGAATTTTTTCAGTCACACGTGCAATTCCGATTTCTTTTCTATTATGTAGTTGACTTTGCTTTGACAGACGTAGCGTAGACAATGCGAAATTGGAATGCACAATTGTCAAATAGTTTAAATTGTCTCAATCGGTTCATTCGATAAAAAATATCGATTCTTCTTAAAAATACCAAATAGATTAGACGATAACAATACAGTGTGTCCCTCGGTATGGTGCAACCCCGAAAACAGGTGACATAAGACCGAAAATTACCGACGAAAATGGGTTATTTTTTTTGTTACTTTTTTTTTATACGCCAATTAATATTGTTATCGCGTATTCTGGACTTCTATACAAAATAAAATATTTTTTCTAAAGTAACTGGCCGATATTGATGAAAGAAACGATTTAAAACAATGCCAGTACAAACAATGCCAAATTATTTTTTATTTGAAAGCTAATACTATGAGGAATAATGATAAATTGTAAAATTAACTAAAAGTATGGTGACAATTTCGAGAAAATTTGAGTTTATTAAGAATATAGTCTAAAAAAATTCTTTTTCTTTACAGTTATTAATAAAAACTTAGTCCTGGGAGACATTTTTCTGTTGTTATTTTATTTATTTATTTATTCTTTTTGTAACACTTTATGCTAGGGGATACAAGGTCGTACTTAATGGCTAATGGCATTCTCTTCCAGTCAACCCTAAATGATGGAGAGAGCAATTTATCGTCATCGTTAAATACTTGGCATTGATTTTTCGTTTATTTCATCAAAATCGGCCCGTTACTTTAAAAGAAATACTTTATTTTGTACATAGAGTCCAGAATACGCGATAACAATATTAATTGGCGTCTAAAAAAAGATATAAAGCACAAAAAAAAATTGACCCATTTTCGTCGATAATTTTCGGTCATAAGTTACCTGTTTTCGGGATTGCACCATAATGAGGGACACATCGCAGTTATAATAAATCAAATAACAAAATCTTACATCAATTTATAAAATCTTATCGTAATAAATTTTTAATTATATTGATTTGTAATGTAATACCAATCGAAGGTGCAATCCAGCTTGAATCGATTATAAAATAATAAAGCCGATTTTTTCGTTCTCATATTGTTTAATATTTGTAGTCTGTAACTCTGTACTTTGTGGAGTTTGTATTTAAAACGAACATCCAAAGATTTAAGATGGTAAATAAATTTAATTTTTCTCTAATAATCTTAGTATAAAGTTATTGTTGTTAGTCATTTAATGAAAGCTGGTGAAATTTACTACATATTAGAATATATATTTTGTCGATGTCATTGTATTTATTGCTGAAACAGTGTAGTAAAGTGAAGAGGTTTTTTTTGCATAGAATTCGGACTATTTCAATGAATTTACTTATTTGTGGCTGTGATTATGATCTAAAATGGTTATTTTTCTCCAGTTTTAACTTGTTTATTTGTGAGCTTACAGTTTGGTATAATTTGCACTTTTATAGAACAGAAAGAAATATCTGTATGAAATTACAATTAATTTTCAATTATAAATTGTCGCTAATGATTAGACAATCTTAATAACTTTATTTAATTGTATTTTTCGTTATTTTCGGCCAGTATGGTGAATGGTTTCTACTATTACATGTTTAATTTTTAAAATATGGATAAACAAAATTATAGATGTGTAACCCATACTAAATACTATTTCATCGGAATTACCAATCATTTCCATATCATGTCTTATTTGAGATGCTAACGAACCTAAAAACTCCGTTTTCAGGAGGCCTAATAACACAAACACCCATTTAAACCCTAAGAGAGTGCTACGTTGTATTACGTAGCTGGTCTCTAGCATCCCTGGTACCTACGCAATATTGCGCAGATGGCATACAATGTGTTAAAAAACAAATTATTTTTATGACCATATTACATGCATATCTTCATGCCAGGTCCCTTACATGGTAGGCAGAGAGCAAGGAGTGCCATATATCCTTGTTTGTAGACTTGCCTTGCTTCTTCCACATTCATTATGACCATACTTTTTAATTTTTTAAAGATATATTTACTATTAAACCATATAGGTATGGTCTAATAGGGTGTGTAATCAAATAAAGTCATTCTTGATATTATTATTTTTTTATATCTGTTATGCTAGCATTTTTCTGTTGTCATGCCTGATAGAAAGCACAGATAACTTAAGGTTGATCACTATATCTACAAAAAGCCTATCCACCCTTGGTTTAAGGAGTCTTAGTTTATAAGTTTTTGGAAACACAGTCACCAGCAGTGTATTCTACTTCCAGGCCCTCAGTAAATACAACTCTAAAAATTGCAAGGATGAAACCATTACAGGTCATCCTTCTCCTCCTTGAAAGGTCTTCTTCAAAGCTACTAAAACTTTGGACCAAAAACCAGAATGAAAATCCCTATTTGTTAAGTTAGAATTGTAATGATTTTATATATTGAGGTCAGATTTGTCCACAGCAACCTCAGATCCTAGTGCTGAAGGAGGGGACGGACCAGTCACAGGGCAAGCCGCAGCTCATTAGCAACATCAATGCCTGCCAGCTTGTTGTGGATGCGGTAACGTTTCATTACACTATATCTCTGTTTTAGTTTTTGTTGATTCTATTGCTTTCAAATTTTCTTGTTCCATTTAACACATTTAGGGAATGTTCGAATTTCTAAAATATTACTTCCTAAATATTTGATTTGATATCTCATATGATTTCTTTATATGATTACCATTATGTGAGGTGTGTTATATATAACATAATTAGTGTCCAACCGAAACAGATTTTTCAGCCGAAACAGAAACCGAACTTTAGGTCTTGGTCTCATTTTTGCCCGAAACCTAAACTTACTTAAAATATATTTAAAATTTCTATTGCATACTGAAATCTAATGTATTATAAATGTTCAATGACTCAATGCAAAGCATCAAGTGTGCTTTACGATTACAAAAATTTTTACACATTTATTTGCATATTATTTTTTCAGATAGTTAAATAGGATTAATTGAACAGAAACAACAGTCATTAAAGTACATAATTTTTATTATGTCATAAACAGATGGTTGGAATTGCAGACCAATAATTCTGAGCGTTATTACGAACATTAAGAGTCATTTGTCTGGGATTTATAAAATTCGGGACATTAATTTTGTATGCATTTTATAGTTTATTGATTGCGAATTAAAAACATATTCATGTTTTTTTGCCGAATGCTTATACCACGAAGCTCGCCGAACGACGCACGATAATTCACGAACACTCAAGTCTCGGTGCGGCGGAAAGGTTCGGCCCTTTTTTTGGCCGAAACCGAAAGCAAAGCCGAAACTAGATTTTTTGGCCGAAACCAAAACGAAACCTTCGGTTGGCACTAAACATAATATAACATTGGTTTCTTTGCAGGGGTGGGCAGGGGAGTGTACTTATCACTAGTTAATGTGATAGGGGTGAACCTGTTGACCTACTTTTCAAATCCAGATTTAGAGCTTTATAGGAATTTACAAGTTAGAAAAGTCCAGTAATCTTTACCCAAACCAGGGTTCAACTTCAGGAACTCTTGCTCAGAAGTTGCACTTGTATCTACTAGAGTCAAGTAACTAGACCAACAGACCAGACATTATGCTGTATGAAAATATTTTATATTAAAGAGATAATAGGATTTTTTTCATGAATACCTGTTTATAACTCTATTTTTTCTCTCTGTCCAGGTCCGCACAACACTGGGTCCCCGTGGCATGGACAAGCTGATTGTCGATCATAGTGGCAAGGCTGTCATATCCAATGATGGTGCTACCATTATGAAGGTGTGTGAACAAATGTGAACTTAGAACACTCATGTTAGCTGGGGTGATGATATACACTAAGTGGCTGGCAGAAGTTGGATGTGAAGAGCTGAAGATCAAGCTCAGTGGTGTGCCTTATGGCTGATGATGATTGTATGTGAAGCATATGGCACCCACTACACATCATATTGGCATCTCAATGGCAATGAAAAGACCACTGTAACACCTGGAATGGTTTTCATCAGCTGGTCCTCTAGTCAAAATGCCTATACACACACTGAATATCCAAATTTGCGTCCATGATTATAAAGGACAATTTAACATGTGTTCTTATTTTCTCCCAAACAGCTCCTGGACATAGTCCACCCTGCAGCAAAGACCCTGGTTGATATAGCAAAGTCTCAAGACGCTGAGGTGAGATTTACTTGTATACATCTTATAGGAAATTCAACCATTTATAATGGATTTTAGCATACCGAAAGAACAAGAGCTGGAGCATACTCCATAGAGATGAGACTAGTGAATGCAGCTAATATATTTCAAAGTCTTGACTAATTATAACTTCTAATAGCACCTATTCTTCTCTTTATTCTTTGTCATATCAAGTTCAGTAAGGGGTAGGCAGAGCACACAGTGCCAAATAACTACCTATACAGACCTGAGTTGCTTTTTTTCGTTAATCATTCTCTTCATAAACACACACGTTCTGAACACTTCTGATTCTGCTGTCAGCCGGTATCTGACTTCTTTGTTCAAGATAGCCGGATATTTCTCTCCTTCAGCACCTACATCCAATATTCTGACATTTTTGAACCAAAAGTAAAATGATTTTAAACACGGATCCAATTACCTAATGTCAATGAGGACTATGTACTATATGATTATACAATGAAAAAATCTAATAGAAATAGAAATATTTTTTTTTTTTTTTTCAATATACTGTTGGTATGTTCTGCAGGTGGGTGATGGAACAACATCAGTTGTTATATTGGCCGGCGAGTTCTTGAAGAGGCTGAAGCCTTTTGTTGAGGAAGGCAAGTGTTTGGACTATGTATGTTGTATTACAATAATTTGTAGACTGCCAAACTGCATTTGATTGGTGTGGTAGATTATGGCGCTGGCTGTTCTCATTGTTAGATGAGACCCATGTCTAACAGTGGAACAATTAAAGGGTTTATGATGATGTTGAATATTGGTACATCCAGGTATTTTCTGAGCATTGTAGACCAAATGAGGAATTTTTAGAATGGACTGTTTTAGCATATTGTTAACCAGGTCATCTTAACAATTGCTACCTAATTAGGTAAGATTTAAATAAGGAAGATAGTTGTTCCTAGTACAGGCTTCTCGCCTAGTTTAGGCAATTGATGATCCTTGTCTTAACAAAATTACTGTTTTGTGTTGTCATATGATTTATATTCATTGTATATTTATTTATATGAAACAGAATAGTAATAATGAATTTGTCCCATGTGCAGAGGGCTCTTCACTGGATTCTTTGATGCTTCTGAATGTTCATAGGTGATGGTAACCATTTAGTAGTTATTAGCAGATAGTTCCGTCTACTGGGTCCTACATTTAATTTTATCAGTAAAAAAAATGTTGTAGTGGATAAATCTAGCAGCATTATTTCACTATTGCTTGTTTAATCTCATTCCCTCTTAGCACATCTGCTACTATAGAGAGGAATAAAACATTGATTTTGTACAAAAACCTGGTATAACTAAGCACATCTATTTTTCTTTATGTTATTAATTTGTGTCATCATTAGTCTACCCACATCCACTGTTGGAAACTGGACTCTCTAATAGCACGCCACTGAGCTTGATCTTCAGCTTCTGTTTCAACTTGTGTTCAACCAACAGTTGCCAACCAGTTCATTTATGTGTGTACACAAATGTAAAATAATTAGTGTTGCTAATTTATATATATGGCTGTTCTTATGCCTTGTCTGCTGATGATTAAAACAAATGGATCCAATTACTGAACTGCAATGTGGATTGTGAGAGAAATGAGGTGACATATACCCATCTGCTTCCACTCGTTCATTACTCATTCGATTCATTACTCAAACTATATCTATCCTGGTCCCACAGGTGTACACCCCCGTATTATTATTCGGGCGATTCGCACAGCGGCCAAGTTGGCTGTGGACAGGGTGAAAGAATTGGCAGTGAAGATTGAGAAACAATCACCTGAAGAGCAGAGGTAAATGCTGTTTGTTTTGTGCTGTGGCCTATTAGGATATCATTAATTTTAAGAAAAAACAAAACAGTTTCAATAGGTTATCTTAATGTAGTACAGAATTACCTATAAAGCAGAAAAAAATATTATGTTGCCAATGGTTATGACAAATAAAGATCAGATATCTGAACATTCTGTATAGATTATTAGTAAACATGCATCAATACAATATCCTCTATGATCATTGAGTTTCCAGATCATGCTAGAATTGATGTGGTATTTGACTCTTCCAGAGTGTTGAAATAAACAAACACTGGTGTAATTCTGTTCTATAAATTATCGTAGACTGGTAAAGAATTAACATTCAATTACTTAGCTGCAGTAATTTAGTTTAGTTTTCAACAAAGTTTTTTTTATGAGTATCTTTTAATGTTTGCTTCTGTTTGTTCTCAGGGAACTTCTCCGCAAATGTGCAGTGACCGCGATGTCCTCAAAGCTGATCCACCAGCAAAGGGACCACTTCTCCAACATGGTTGTGGACGCTGTACTGTCGCTGGATAAACCCCTGCTGCCATTGGATATGATTGGTGAGTTGTTAATGTGTGATTCTGTAGTTTAATGGATTTGTTATTATACTTTGAAAGTAATAAGTTTTCTTTAGAGCAGGTTAAGTACATATGAGTACAGGCAGGGTGATTGGGGGTAAAGATTTTATGTGGTTATTAGGAGTACAATAATGCAATCATAAAGTTATGTAATGCAGTTTCCAGGACTTGACAACAAGTGTATGTTTATATAAGATCTTCTATGTGCATGCAACATAGCTGGCACTGGCCAGAACGAAGTGCTGAATATTGTGCAGAGTAGTGTGCTATTAATGTAGCCTATGTTCATTAGTCAATGGGGGGATGTGTATGATCTTGTCCTGAAATCAAAATTAGACCATATCTTTTACTTGTTTCAGGTATCAAGAAGGTTTCAGGTGGTGCTTTAGAGGACTCATTCCTGGTAGCCGGTGTGGCATTCAAGAAAACTTTCTCATATGCTGGTTTCGAGATGCAACCCAAGAGCTATGATTCATGCAAGATTGCTCTGCTCAATATTGAGTTGGAATTGAGAGCTGAGAGGGATAATGCTGAGGTAAGTGTGGTTGTATATGTATATCATATGATAAATATGTGTACAGGAGTGACTGTGAAAGGTCATGAAACTGTCACTAAACATCAGTTGACTGTCTTCATTGATCCAGTGGTTAGTAAACCTGCCTTCTAAATTGGGAGTTGTGGGATCAATACACTTTTAGGATGTCTATTTATGTGATTGTTCGGAGTCTGGCTGATGTCTGTAGAAAAAGCACACCATGTGTGTAAAGAAATTGCAAACTAAGCAAAGAAATTGCAAACTAAGCAAAGATCACCAAATTTGAAATTTGGTGATCTTTGCTTAGTTTGTAAGGGATATGGTGAGATGGTGTAATAGTATCAATATACCCTTTAATGCATGATTTTCTTATTATAAGCCATCTTAAGAATGATTAAACCAAACAGATCGTCTATCAGATACACTTTGGAGAGTGTACACTCAAGCTCCTTAATTTAGTTTCCCCTCTCCCCTTTTACCATCGGACGTCTAGGCGTACCTCAGGATACCACCCGCATCTGGTAGATGCTCCCATAAGCAGAACAAGGCAATTTTTTAAATCGTTTTTGCTAAAAACTGCGAAAGAGTGGAACTCTCTGCCGACGTCCACCTTTCACGACACGTACAACCTGGAATTATTTAAAAGAAGAGTGAATAATCACTTTCTACACGAGCTTACATTTCGCTTACCATCAGGTAGGATTGCAGCCAAACGCGAACCTATTTATACATAGAAAAGATCCAATTACTGAAATGTTTTATGTGGATCACAATAGTAGACATGAGGCAACATTATGTTTTTATCTTATCTTTTTATGTAACAATGTAATCCAGTCAAAACAAATATTATTTTTAAGGTCACACAAATAGTTGGATAGCTATTTTACTCAATTAATCTGTCTAACTGGCTATGATATGCTAATGATCCTCCTGGAGAATGTTACTGGATGTTTTCAATTGAGATCACAATTCTCAGTAATGAGGGACCAACTTGAGAGTGAGAATTTGATTTATAACAACATTTTCAGGTGCGAGTGGACAATGTGAAGGAGTATCAGAAGGTGGTAGATGCTGAGTGGCAGATACTCTATGACAAGCTGGCGATACTCCACGCCAGTGGGGCCAATGTTGTGCTGAGTAAGCTGCCCATTGGTGATGTGGCTACTCAGTACTTTGCTGATCGGTGAGTTGATAGTAATAATAGTCATTATTATTATTGTACGACAGGCGGACTACTGTGGATACTCTCTGCCCAACTTTGGGGATATAGCACATTGTGTGGAGCCATTATTATTGTATTATCATGCTAGATCACTTTTAAGAGTTGACTAAGAGTACAGATTCTCATGTATCTCTGTTGTTATAAACCTGGTGTTTATCTGGTTGAAAAAACGTAACATCAATAATCCCCGAAGGGGTAGGCAGAGGGATGTATTACACCCCCACGTTTCACCAGTTACGTTTAAGTCCCAAGGAATAGGCGTTGAACCGGTGTATGGGAATACCGATGTAGGGCACAGATCCAGAGTCAGAGTCTCTATTAGAAATTTTAAATTAGAAAAA
>DWME01003168.1:0-18936 GCA_018244795.1 Parelbella ahira ahira | reverse complement strand
GCTGTGACAATCTGTACCCAAATACAAAAATTAATATCACTGAAAATTATTATTGAACAAAGTATAACTGTGTCGGTGCGCAGCTGCGGCTGACGGTGGCGCGGCCGGCGCCGGCGCCGCTGGAGGAGGTGAGCGCGGAGCTGACGCGCAAGGGCGCGCGCCCGCTCGGCCTCACCTGCGTCGCGCCCGTCGCCGCGCCGCACCTCTACCTCGGCGACCTGGTGCGCACACTAACACCCACACATACATATATCCCGGATAACTCACCCCTCTGCCTTCCCCCGCCCTCCAGCCGGGACAATGTCTCCCCTCAGGAGACCGAGCCACGTAAGAGATCACCTTCACGACAATATAACATGGGCAAATAGGTCTCCTCGTGAGGAATCTTCGCCCTCCTAAAATCTACATAACCACCACATATACACGCTCCATCCCCGCCGGCGAGGACGCACACACCCACACCCACGCGTACACGCAATTCCTTCACCCTTCGATGAGCACACACCGCGTCGACCCGTGCTTACGTGCAAGTCTCACAGGAGACGCCCAAAAATCGGTCACACAGCCCCTAGTCCCTCTCTCGCCGGACGAAGCCGGAGATCCAGCCCGTGCTGAACCTTACTTCAACCCTTCCCAACTCTCCTTAATTCAGGCGGAGCCACTTGGACTCACCACTAAAACCCGGTGAAACTATAAAATCCATAAAGGCCCACAGTATACGGGTCAACAGTAACACGAAAATATTTATACCTTATTTCGTTGTTACTCGCTACACGCACTATCTGCCTCATTCGCGCTTACACTTACAGGCTTGAACATATAAACTTGCATTTCATTCATAATTAAGCTATCTAATATTTTACACAACCAAATCCTATCTACATTCATAAAACTCCAAGTAGCATGTAGGAAACCCAAACTAATTAGTTCTATCTCTCGACCGTCAGCTGCCGGGCTCCCCGGCGGAGGTGGACGGCAAGCTGCAGAAGGGCGACTTCCTGATGTCGGTAGACGGCAAGGATCTGTCGTCCGCCGACCTGCTGGCCGCCGCCACCGCCTTCAAGCTGTGCGGCAACAAGACCACCGTCAAGGTCAAGAGGTACAAGATCAGGTAATCGGGGCTGGGGAAGACAGGCCACGAGTTGCCCCACGGAGACCAGGTGCTGCCGCCGCGCTGTTCTGAACCGTATCGGTGTTAGAGTTGATTTGGTCACTAAACTATGACTATGACTATATAAAATACACGATAGAGGTCTGTCTGTTAGCACGGAGAAGTTACTGGACAACATGTTCTTTTATATGTAATGTTTCTCAAATTTTTACGAGAACAATATAATTAGTTTTTTATATGATGACACTTATAATTGTCACATTCTCTTGAATATATTCTTGAAAATCGACTGGCTGGTAATCAGTTTTGTTATAAACGTACCTTTTATTTCTTTTTAAATGGCCACGTAATTGTTTTTTATTTTGTGATTCTTAATTGTTTTTATGTAAGTTATAGTATGTTACCTTGTATATCTTTTGTGAGTTTTTAGAAAGAACAAAATGTCATTATTCTTCAAATGCAAAATTCAATGTCTAATCTTTCATCCGAAATGAAAATCGAGAGTGATGCATGCAACTCTAATATGGTATATGATGCAGTTCAAAACAGCGCGTCGCACTAAATGAAGGAATATTATTAAGTCGATTGTTAAGTTACTAGTACACTGCTCGCTGGGAGAACACTGAACTGTTGCATTTCACATTCGGCGAGTAATGTATGCGTTATAGATAAATCTATAGTTTTTCTTAAAGGAGTTGTAATCGCAGGAATGAATCGGTTGTTGCGTACATTTTTTTCATATCACTTACATTGCTGTTAAGGTTGGTTCACATTGTCAACCATCGTAAGACGATCTTTAGACCATTAAAATATCAGAAAAGCACCCCGTCTGATAAATACTAGACCAGTTGCTTGTCTGACATTTTAATCTGTGTTACTAAAATATATAATATGTACAACAAAGATGTTTCTAATGTTCAAAACTATATTTATTAATGACCTTATATTGCTTTTTCATTGTAATATTGATTAGAGAGTTTCTATTATCTAATTCGTAATAAAATGTCCATTTAAGATTTCCGTTTAACCCGTTGGCAAATAGGTATCTGTTATTTATGAGATCAGTTGTGGCAGTAGTTGATTGAGTGTGAACCCACCTTAACTTTTTCAGTAACCAAATATTTTCAACTAATTTAAACTGCAACAACGCATTGTTACTGTTATATCTGTAAAGTGACGAGACAATAAGAGTTTATGATAAAATGTCTGTCCCGAGAACCTGAGAGATGAGAAAATTGAAAAAAAAATAATTGGATTTAATATCCAATTTGTTATTCAACAATTAATTAATTGAAGTCAATTCAATGAAATGATTTAAACCATAAACCCTGGCTTGTGATGCGTAATTGGTTTTGAATTATTTTTAATAAATAATATTATTATCAATTGGTCTCTTTGATTCTCACCTATGAATCAGATAGGTATAAAATATGTTTGAAGATATTTACTCGTTAGATTGTGTTCCAATTGAAATAAAACTTTGCAAATGATACACATACTGAAAAAGAGAAACAGAAGAAGTGGTAATTAATTTCTTTTGCGCCTAAAAGCATTTATAACACTGTATAGGTACCAATTTTAAATAATAACTGTATGAACATTTTAATTTTATCCTTCAATTTATTTTTTCTTGCGCTTTATATGGCATACAAAATACAAATCAGTTTGCTTTTAAACGTTAAATCAACTACAGTTTAGGTATTCTAAAGTTTTAATAACTGTACATATTTGTTACCATACCTGTTAAATCTATTATTTTGTAATGCCAAGTTCACGCCAACGATTAACATTTTACTAATTTTGATACAGATACCCTTAAATTGGTATATTATTCACGTATCACCGTTAGGCAGCTCTTTATTCGCAAGTGGCCAATATATATCACTTTACTTCAATTTTAATAGAAGTTTCTAGAACGACATTGCTTAAAAATACTGGTCGACAGTTGGTACGTCATGTCTGTAAGATTAGAGATGTATGGCACTCGGTGCTTTCTGCCTATTCGGTAAGACACCTGGCACGATGATATAATATTAATATAATAAAAATAAACCGTACTTTTTTCAAATTTTTGGGTGCAACATTATAATCGTCAATGACTATTTTCTGCGTTCAACGATTAAATTCTTACATATTAACGTTTATGTACCAATTTGCGTGATTTTTTAAAACTGTCATCACAATCACTGGCGACACTTGGCATTGAATAATCAATAACAGATATTTATAAATGTTAAATTCAGTATTGTAACACATAGATCTGATATATTCGTTTGCTGTTTAAGAATAATTTCGAATAGGCCGGTATGACCCTAGTTTGGTAGCTTGTAAGTAATAAATATAGATTTTTTTAAAACATAGAAATATAATTAATGTTTAGTTGGCAAAATTCCCGTTAATTCCCCCATATTCCCGGGCGCGAATCGCACGTTTATTTTGCTTTTTACGTAGTCCCTTACCAGGATGTTACAGTTATTTTAATTATAATATTTAGTTTAATCCAATCTAGTCCCGTTTCCTTTTCGAATAGCGTATGATGTTAAAATATGCCTTTGAGATAAAAAATAACATAATTATTTTATATAATATGTAGGTTTCATGTTCCACTAATAATTGTAACCAGTGCTAGAAATCTAGAAAGAATATATATATAAATTTATATATAAAGAAAAAATAATTCGATTAATAAATAATAAGAAGGAAATCAATATACGACCTGCTTATAATTGTATTTTAACTCCATCGGTATTTTGTTTCGACAAATTTTTCGTTTCTAACAGGAAATTTTATTAACTTAAATGGCAGTAGGTGTAGTCTTTATTTTTATTATAAATCTTTCAAAGTAAATGTCGTATTAGTTAATATAAAAAATTCTAATTTTCCAAAATTTCAATGTCTTAGTCTAACATTAAGTTACATTTCATATATTATTAGTGGTTTGGTTTCTAAGTATATCATCTTATTGAAAAAGTCGAAAAGTGAATTGCGTAGCATAACTCTAAATCCTTGTAAAGTGTAAAAAGTGTAACTTTCCTCAATTGTATTAATTTAGTGACATAATTTAGTGTTTAGGAAACTTGATATATTAGTAGAGTGGCCTCACATTTTTCAGGACTAATGATACAAACATTTTAGTCATTTAATTTTTATTCAAAAACAAATAATCAAGTACTACACTTCTCTGCCTACCTCTTCAAGGGTTACTACCGTGATGTTAAGATTCAATCTATAAAAATATTAATGATCTTAATAATGGTGCCTGTGTTTCTTGAACGATAGCATATAATTGTGTACTTTATTGTACAATTATTATGACATCTGTCAGTGTCAGCGAGCGAAAGATGTTATATATACATACAGAAATATTTGAATGAGATCGTTATATTAACGTTTCAAGCTTTCTACCCATTTATATAACAGATCAATCGCTTAACAATTCCTTTTACAGCTGGTTGGTTTTACAGCGACCAGAAGTATGAGAAAAATGTAATGAAAAAAAGTACAATGAAAATGCCTATGAGATTTTGTCTGTTTTGTTGTGTTGTTTGTATGGCATTAAAGTTTACGATGTAGCTATTTATTGTGTATATTTAAACATAATAAATAAATAAATAATAGTATCGCGACGTACTTAGTTTAACTTGCCTTGTATTTTAACGACGGGTCAAAAAGGCCCCGTTTACCTTGCACCGCGGTGTCTAGTATCGTTTATAAGTTTAGGGTTATTTTTAAAATATTTTGGTAGTATTTAAAGAAAGAAATAAATTTAGTGAATAAATTATGGAGTAGAGCGTCATAGGATTTCAAATTTTTCTAGTGAATTTTGACAATTCAGTAAACGTAAGACGTATTGTTCCTTGATACTCCTTATAAATTATATTGAACTGTTGTAATTTCAAATAAATAATCCTATTAAAGATATGTACCGATGTGCAATATTGTATTCAATAATAACTCTGTAATAAACTGTGCGCTTTTACTATTCGTCTTTTTACTTATTCGCTCTTCCCCGCTCCGCCCCCACCCCCTCCGCGTCCCAAACCTCTCCTCCCCTTCTTATCCCATCCCCAGATCCTGCCTTCACAGAATGACTGCACGTGTCTTTTTATTAAAGTTCACTATAATTCTTATTTAACAAGTTCTAATATATTCCATGTTTTATGAACATTGCGAAAAAAAAACGTGCCCGATGCTACTTGTTGTCTATATACTATCTGTAATATTTTTTTGTAATCCATGTCATGTCATACAAACATTGTGGAATAAAACACGTATTAGCCGTTACAATCTATTTATTGTCCAACTTCTTATATCTCACACGTTTCAGTTACAACGAAATTATGAAGATGATAAAATAAATAATAACACATTAACAAACGAACTTGCATTTAATGTACAAACAGATCCTTACATTTTAAATATTAATACTTAATTGGTTCAATACTTTCCACAACTTCAATACAACATACATAAATATATACCTACGTAACCAGATGTTCGAACACAAAAACAAACAATATAAGCATTTTATTTAAAACATTTAAGTCACATTTTTTTAAAAAAGTACATATTTAAAGGGCTTCCGGTTCAAGGCCCTTGCATTATAATATCTGCATGCCTGTTATAACAACTTATGACGTCACACCGCCATAACGCTCTGTAGTCCGATAAAAAAACAACGAATTTCTTCAAATAAATTCTTAACGTCATTTAAATCGTACATTCTCAACAAACCTCTACATTAATTTCTTACAAAATTAATTATTAAATGACAATTATAATCAGATTATATTAAGTATCATGACTAGAATTATAACAAGAATTAATTAAGTCATAATCATTATTTATAAGTACATAGTTATTTTGTTCTAACAATAGGCAATATATTCTAACAATCACATAATAGTCAAATTTATCGTTTGAGCATTAAAATACTGATAAATATATGTTAGAAAGGCATTATTTGTATTTCACTTTAGTCACAAGTAGTAAAAGTCAAAGCAATATGAATGTCAAGAATTATCATATTATTGCATTGAGTTTTTTCACATTCATTCATTGTGATGGGAAAACTCTAGAAAGATGACGTCATCCAATAAAAATAAAATCCATCCAATAAAAGATGGCATCCAATAGAAACTAAATGTTATTAGAATGCAATATACATATAAATAAGTCATATTGCACTGACCCTAAATAAGTTTTGACCAGTGGATAATCGTACTTATGGTTTATATGTATAAGAAATAAATTAGCTTAAAACTAAAACAGTAAATGGATATATATGACTGATATATCTTTGAACATATCCAACATAATATTGTATGGTAACTTTCTATAGCACACAACAATAAATAGTCAAAATATTATTGCTGAAAATCAAATTCTTCGTTTAATAAATTGGGCACACGTCTCCTTTCTTCCACTATTACGATTAAAACGGAAAATATATCCAATAAATACTTTGAGAACCGATTAGGAATACGTTAAAGTCAAATTTCATAGTTTCTCCTCCGAACTCTTTCTAATTACCAGCGGCTTCAATCTCCCTCTCAACTTTACCAGGCGCTTGCTTACCTTCGTGTTCGATGTTGGGTTTCTCAAATCTGGCATCGATTTGCTCTCGTGCACTGGTATCTGCTCTGTCGACTTCGACACGGTCCCGTAATACCGCGGCATGCTAAAGTCGTTCTCTTGAAACATCATCGCGGACTTCTGTTTGATGCTCTGCAGCGTAATTTCACCTTTATATTCAGGTAGCGAAGGGCTATCAGCGAAGAATCTCGGCAAGTTGTTGCTCTTTATAATAGGAGTATCCGGTAATTGACTTAATCTTAATTCGCGGTCAGATAATGAAGGCACTCCTACGGTCGATTTGCTTTTCACCAACGGCGGTTTTCCTGGTATCAAATGTGCTGGTATGTTCAGGAAAGATGCGCTTCTGTTCGGCACCCTCGCCAGCACTTTGTTTATTTTGTTCGGATCAATATTTTTAAGACTTTCCACTCTGTTCAGCACCGGTCGTGATATTTTGCTCCCACTGTCCGCTCTCTCTAATGTCTTAGCACTATTACTCCTCAAAATGCCTTTAACGCTTTCAACTCTTGGCAGTGATAAGGTGGAAGGCAGAGCAACGTGAGACACTGGGTCGTATTCGTACACGGGGTTTTGGTTCGTCATTTTTGGTTCACCCTTCAATGTAACCGTACTTGGTTTAACGACATCTTGCTTCTTAACTGCGACGTTCATGATCAAGCCCTCTTCTGTGTCTTGGCTTTTACTGTCTTCTTCTTCCTCGTCAATCTTGAACATGTCATGATTCGCCAGCAGCTCGTCCTTGAACATGATTTCGAAGTCTGTAACCGGCGAGTCCACTTCATCCTCGAAGTACACTTTGGTCCTATTTGGTTTGTCCGATAAATAGTCTGGCTCCGATTTCGTCTCAATTTCGTCCAGCGAATCAGCACTTCCTTTAGATTTCAATTCGTGTTCCTCTCTGAATATAAGCGATTTCGAAAACACCTGAAATAAAACATACACATTGTAATAGTGCATCGCGAATTGACATGTCACGAAGACATGAGGCCAATCTAGTCCTTAGGAGACGACTTAAATCTGGGTTAGTGGGCTAAACGCGACGTAAAAAAATATTATTATATACATAAGATACTTTAGTAATATATCGTTTCAGTTATAAAATAATACATATGAATGTAGGTAGTTTATTGCACAGCGAACTGTCTATAGGACTTCATTGTCATCTAACCAAAACTTAGCAGACCATTGCCTTAATGCTTCTCATTTGTGAAGACGACAGACGACGAGTTTTTGATGATTATCATTTTAACAAACCCGAATCTTGACATCAGTATTTCTATATGTTAGTCTATTCCGGAGCACGTGTTCCCGGCTCACCTCGTACAGCTTGTCGGCGTGCAGCGGCAGCTCGTTGAGCTCGCGGCCGGCGCGCGCGGCCCGCCCGCCGCGCCCGGGCTGCGCGCTCACCACGCTGCCCACGCTCTCCGCGCTCGCCGCCATGTTCGTGTAGCCGTTCGTGTACATCGTGTCTTCTTCCAGTCTGCAATACATGTATGCTACATATTTTCTAACGTAACATTACGCCTGTAACCCCAGAAGGGGTAGGCAGAAGGGTACACGTGTAGTACACTCCCACGTTTCACCAGTTAGGTTTAAGTCCCACGGAATAGGTGGTAAGCCTATTGCCATATGCCGGACACAATTCCATACTTCGAGTCACTATTAGAAATTCTGAATTAGAAAAATCAGGACCTCCCGATCGGCAGTCGCGCTTGCAACCACTCGACCAAGCATACTTTCTAGATATACCTTATTATTAAAATTATGAGTTTAGATGACAATAATTGAACTGTACATCCATCTGTGTTTTAAGGTGTACATATACGTGTTTAAACTGGATGAAAATTCTCCGTAGTATTGAAGTACATAATACTCATTTATGTACAAAATATAATTCAGGAATATTCTGCAACTTATCGTTATAGAATCAATACACAATGTACGATGTACCGTTTTGAGCAACAAACATTTCTCAGCGATACTTGTGGTGGTGTACACTGTGTAGTACATAGTATGTACTGTTTGCATACACGTGTATCCTTGAGGTGGTAAGGGGTGAAGGGGCAAACCTACTTCACAATAACATACACCATTGTATTAGATCATATGCTATAGTCGCGTTTTAATGTGAAGATATTTGTGTTGAACTTTAAAACAACAATACAAACATACGAACAATAACACTCCTTTTAAATTATCACTTTTAACAACATCTATTGAAATTACTACAAACTAACAAAGTCTCCATCGCGTTGCACATGTTACATAGCTTAACTACAGATATCGTACTGTCGTGCTATAATAATGAAAATGTAAGCAAACATGCTCCGAGAACAATAACATCGTGTTTAACGCTTATCTCTATAATAAGGTGCACCGCGGCCATTTTCGTTTCGGTCAGGCGTGGCACTGTAAAATAATAATCATTGTAGACAGTGACAACCCTGACTTTGTGTAGATTCGTAACGGACATGGCTGTCAATCATACCTACTTCTTCGTTCTGTTGTGGCTTGTTTCAAAGTAAACTGTTCTATTTTTAAATATTAACACGTTTCACGTAGATGTGTTTTGCTTCCAATTCTAATAAGAGATGGCGCTGTACATTTCTGAATCGTGGTCCTAAAACTGACGAAATCCATTCATTGCCATTCATGTTCATCGTTAATCTAAAATAATATTATTTTACACATTACACTTAATATTCCTAGGGTCCCCTGAATTCCCGCCCACAGAGATCGTTTCCTTCTTAAATTCAGATATAGATTTATCATTTAACTGCTAGAGGACGACTACAAGTACATGCATGTTTGAATTTGAATATAAGCTTGTGTGCTTAAACATCACTCACGTTGAAAAGTTAAGACAAAAATAGACTATCATTCTGCTCTTGCCTGTGCCTGAAAGATATTTCAACATAATATCAAAATATTACCCGTCGACAGACGAGCGAGGTTAAAAGACCAAAATTAATCTTTTTAGGAAAACAATTGACAATCAATCAAGATATAATCTCAGTACTTTCAGCGGCATGAAGAGAGCTCAAACAACACCAGTATAAGTCTCATAATGCAGCGAGTATGAAGAATGTTTTCTTAACTCCTATGTCGCAGTTAAAACAAAAGTCTTAGTACTCTAAACAACATAACAAGAGATTATGTAGATAATGTTTAATATAGTGGTAATCATAAATTTTCCGCGTCAGTCTGTGTGGTGAAGAATTAAAGCTAATACCTTAATTACTTTATTATCTGATATGTTAAATAATGAGTGATTGGAATAATCGTTTCGTATGTACAAAAATAAATTAATACGTTAAGGGAAGACTTTGTACTTATTTATTTATTAATTGTTAATCGAATCTATAAAGTTAGTAGAATTAAATTGGACCTATGTCTGATGTATGGCAATAGACTCACCACCTATTCCAAAGGACGTAAAATGTAGGTAACTGGTGAAAAGTGGGTGAGTACTACTCTCCTCTGTCTATCCCTTCGGAGAGTACAGCGGTGAAATTTCTTTTTTTTATAAAAATTATACATTTATTGCTTACATTTCTCAATGTCACATATCTACATAATAGTCTGGGGTCAATGTTTACTAAGCATCCGGGATAGATTTAAAAATTTTTCCTAACTTTAGGAAGGCTTAATGACGCGTAAGAACAGCTTATGTACTACATAATATAGCTAATATAACAGCCGCAAAGTTAAAAGCTATTGTTGCCAGATCTTTCTCCAATCAAAGGTGGATATTTCATTGGACTAGACAGTGCACATAAACGTTGTATGAGTAAAATACAGCTTATATAGTAAAATGACAATTGATGAATATTCTTTTTTAAATAAATAATCAGCTTATTTTTTCCTCTTCAACCAGGAAATTGTCCTTAAAATGATTGTCGAAATGCACATGAGTGATGATGATATAAATGATAAGATTGCAGTACACGTATCCAATAATGATTCAGATTTACATATATTAAATTAATCGTGTGTAAAAATAGACATGTTTGTTAGTACGAAGGAATATAAGTGAAAATCATTTTGAAAAACCAAAGTCGGGAATACTGAAGGAAAATGATGAATTTGAGTTCACTAAATTTTACCTTATGTTATTACTATTTAATCATCTCCCTAAGATTCCATTATTATTGTGATCTCCAACCCGCACGCACAGGTGTTATAGGTAATGGAGCAAGGTGTACGTATGGGTAAAAGGTTCGGCAAGGATATGGGTAAAAGCTGCCATGAAAGTGCCCAAGGGCGCTCATTAAGATAGGCCTGTGTCCGGCAGTGTACCGAGAGTATTAGCAGTCGCGCTTGCAGCCACTCTAACAACGACACTGTCACAAGATATACATAATATGTATGTATGTAATAATTTATAATACTGTTTGTTCGCCGCTCTACATAAAGGTACATAATAGGAATATCATCCTAATCGCGTCCTCACGATATTTGCACCACTTGACGTGGAACGATAAGTGATATTGATAGTAATTGCAATTCACGAGACAGAACCGTCGCGCGATGTTCGTTCTTATGCAAATAGTAATAAGGTGCATATAACAAATTTGTAGAGGGCTATTTGTATAAACCGATCGTGAAATGTACCAGAGGTTAGATATGCCGGTAGTTGTAATATACTGGTAATGGATTATAGGTTATAGGGATCGCCACTCATCACCCTGGGCCCTGGCGAAATTTGACAGGTCGACAAGTGAGATGTACATAATATAGCATGGTTTATGAGATAAATATACAGATGTTTGGCACTCTGTGCACTCTACTTAACCTATAAAGAACCTGGAATGTTGGCATCGTTGTTGTTGGTTATATATTATATGCCGCAATATACTAATTTACAGAAAGAGTGAAAACGTAATGAATCCAGATCCACGTGAGGTTTGTAAGGATAGAGGATGGTTGGCACTTGCCACTCATTGCCTACCTCGTAAGGAAAAGGGCATATTGGTATAATAATAATATCGTATTAAATTCGTAATTATTCGTTAATTCGTAATTATCGTAATTCAATAATAAATAACTCACTTATAAGTGGCAATTTTCTTGTCGAAGCAGAACCTTTCTTCGCAACACGTCCAGTACATGCTCTCTAGGCAGCTGGAAGCAATAAAAGGAATTTTATTAAACACTTGTACATATGGACGTGGTAGCTGCATTAAAACTTTGCCGTGTCTCTTAAAGTGACAGGTTTGAGAGAAACTTTGTTAAAATGCAATATCTTTATTCGGGGATTATGGACAAAGCCCCTTAGGGGAAGCAAACGGAAGATGATGATGATTTAAAATATATAATGAGGTTCAATTAATACAAAAATTACATAATATTAATATACCACAAAGGGACATATTGTAAGAATTATTTACATTTCAAAATTTCCTCCGTCCAAGGCTTGGATTTTTCTAACTAACAACACTACGTCAGTTACATATCTTGAAGTGTGAGTGACGTTTTTATCACAATCGAATTGGAGTTGTCTGTGTGTTCTGCTACCATAGATTATAATATCCAGGAACGATGTTACATGCATTGTGATACAATATGGTACATTTGATATCATTTTTACATTTAAATATGTTGGTCTAGTGGTTTCTTGACCTGAAAGTTGTACAGGGGGTCGATGGGGTTCGGTGGCCATACAGATTAGACTTTTGGGTGATGAATATATATATATACATATAATTATATTTAAGTACCTGTGTACACTTCAGTAAAGTCCAGTTCTAGGTTTCATTTATTTTAAATACGATTAAAATCTGATCTGCTCTCTTATCTAGTCTATTTGAAAGGACCCTTGTAAAACCAAAGCAGGTCTCATCCGGTCCGCAGGCCGTGTTACCCATATATCACTTATGTACAAAAGTTATGAGCCATTCGAATACTCACTACTGGCATGATTTGCAGAAAGTCAGCAACATCTTCATTTTTTATTCGCATATCGCCGGCGATACAGCCATAAGCTCACATCGCTGCGTCTATGCTCCTTCTGAAAAGAAAAATGAAATCAAATACATATTTAAATAAGGTAATGATAACAATGAGATGTCTGAATAAGACAATCATATATCTGTTAAAAATATACATAAATATCAGTGTTCTTAATACTTTATATATAAAGCTTACTCTATGCACTACACAAACTTTAATAAATACCAAAATACCCGCTATGACGACAAAATATCAACAACTACTTTCTAACACTTCGGCAGAGCAATACTTTAATATCCTCGATAAAAATAAAAATTAAATTGCTCGCAACAATGGAGCGTGAAGTATTCAATCACATGAAATTGTTCTCATTGTTAAACATTCTCCTGACGCCAGTATGTCAACATTTCAATCCCAATATTGTTCTATTGTTCTCGAACATTCGCTTTCTTGTTCTTATATACAACTTTAGAAAAGGATGCATTTATGTAACAATTATTTGCTCGATGCATTATCAATTTGCACTATTTTGTGTCACTTCGAATGTAAAATACTTTACTTTTTCTCGCAGGTAGATACTGCAAAACAATGTAAAGTTGTAAATGCAAACAGCAAAACTATGTAAAGTTATTCTGACAGATTGGGAGTTTTTGTATAGACAGAATTAATTGTTTTGATCTATACACTCACAGTACAGTAGTACATATGTAGGTAAATACAGTATTTAAAACGTATCACAATAAAGAAAGTTTTAATATTAAGCGACTGAACAACGAAGAAACGGTGCTTCGATTAGCGAGGAGAGATCTTCCAAATTAAAAAAAGGTATCTGTAGACGACAAACCAGTTTTCTACTTTTCCCGCCGTTTAGTTAGAGCGAAATAGAAACACAATCAATCGTCTAATTCATTCGTGTGAGCGCATATGATTATTATGTTTGTCATGATTTAGAACGATTGACTAAATAATTGTGAGTGTGTAAAATTTCTCATTTGCTGAATATTTGATTATACCACGACTTTGTTCTAGTTAGTTTAAGCTTGACAGTCTTTTCGATTGCAATACACGTTTCCTCCACACATAGTTCGCACATGTCTTGTGATTTATTATTAGATTTATATGCTATGTGTAATAAACTACATACGTATATTATAAGTTCTTTAGAAAACGAAGCAAATACACTGAAACGATAACAAATGTTTTATAATTAGTAAAGCGAAATGAAATCATGATAACATTATTATATTACGGTTCCATTGTATGCTAATACCGGCCTCAGATCTAACCTACTTTCAGCGACGAGTCAATCTATAAAGGGCAAGGAACACGGTCCAGGCATTGAGTGCTTTTAAAAACTTAGCGAGAACAAGGTCATACATATATCAATACTATTTGTCTGTTTATTTGTTATATAACGACATAAATAATGTCGCCTTCAATGAATTCGTATAGGATACATATATCATTGACATTAATAATAAGTGTTATTTCAATTTATTTAACTGCGCTGTTCCGGTCTTTTGTTTGGCTGAATATTCTCTTCGAATCTTAATATTATATCTAATATTAATGGCAACATTTATGAGATTCAATCATATTTTACTTGATCTTCGTGTTCTCCTGTTGCCGTGTATGTATGTACATGCATTCGTCACACGACTTGTCACACCATTATCATCGCTCCCCATTACTTGTTCGAACCGACATAGAATACTATATTTTGCAAATTCGTAAAGAATTACGTCAATGTAACCAATTTTGATTCGCAGGAGACCATAAGAACTAAAGTAGTCATACCTTAAATCACGAATTCTTAATATGTGAGTATATAGTTAAATTGAAGTAATCGTCAAAGCTACAGGAGTTACTTAGTGTCTAGAGTTACATGTAATATATAACTATAGTCACGTAAATTATACAACAGATGAGACAAGTGTTATGAACTGATACAAATTTTCGTATCAGCTTTACAGAGCTGTCACAGAATCTTAACGCCTGATCTTGTGATCGACATGTTTATAGGTCTCAGTGAACTTGATAATGCCTTTATCTTATCACCTATCGCCTTGTTCTAACGCTACCTGTAATAAGTCAATGTTATATGACGATGTTTCTTTTTGAACATCCTTGGTTGCGATATCTAGAAGAGCAATAGAAAAACATTTACGAATTATCGATTATGTACGAACAAACAGTTCAGAGTAAAAAAACAGCTTAAATTTATTTTTTAATTATTGAATATGACTGATTAGTAGATATCTTGCTCCAAAAATCTTGAATCAAATCTTGGTAAATCAAACTTAATTTAAACAATCAAGAAAAACCATATAAAGAAAGCAAACATCATATTTAAATATATTAACTGTTTGTTTGAAGAAAATGAGCATCAAGAAAAATGTTTTCGTATAAAATATACCTAAGACGTCCCTAAAACAATTGGTGATTAATAAAACGATTCAACTGACACGAAACTGACGATTACCGCACTACTTATATAACGTTTGGTTCTCGAAAAATGCGTCATATGAGAAAAAAATACCAGAGGCATATATTTATTATACGTAATCGGCGAAACCGCACTAAGCCATCGTGGCTAACTATGGCCATAGCTCTTCTCAACCCAACAGCAGAATTAACGACGAACAATAGAACGATAACTATGACGATGATAATGAACTACGATGATGCTAATAATGATAAATATAAATTTATATGTTTATATCTGTAAACACGGGCCTATTCGACTTGAGATGTCCGTGAGCGAAAAAAAATCTTTTCTCGACCTATATTTTCAAATTGAATAATAGATTAATGCCCAGAGTAAAATTAAAAACGTGGGATGAATTCTAAGAATGGTCAAAACGGAAACAAACGATCAAAAAATTTCAATTTGTCATAAATAGTCGACTGCCTCGTTTGTCAAGTGGTTGAAAATGCGACCGCTGATCAGGGTGTCCTGGGTTCCCTGGTCGACTACTAGTGACTCGGAGTCTGGACCTGAGCCCGGTGTATAGCAATAGCCTCACCACCTATCCCATGGAACGCAAACGTTACTGATAAAACGTGGGAATGTAGATACTACACTCTTCTGCCTACGCCATCGGGGATTACATGCGTGATGTTACGTTACGTTTTATTAAAATATTCAAATTGATTAAAATCTACCTTTTGCAGCATGCCCACGTAAATATTAAACTTTAATATCCACTTGTATAGTACGAAAATATAATTATTTATATATATTCTTGATAATTTTTAAAAATCTTCATTACAGAAATCACTCGTAATATTCTTACATTGTCATTAATATATTATGTATATTTATAACAATTTATATTTAGGTATGTCATTTAATGAAAAGATGGCAGCAAATAAATTTCTTGACCCGAAATGTCAGGGCTGATCAGTGACCTTTCAATGATGACCCCGGTAACAAAAAATCGCCACAAACAAGTGGGAGTTTATTAAGAAATGATTTCTTGTCATACTCCATATCCGTGTTCTACGTATGCTGTGTGAGAGGCCGAGCTTCTTTTTCAACCCTTTATTCGTGCCACTCTTGAACACGGGTCTCCTCCGAGTGTATAAGTCCTTTGGGTTTCCATTTAATTCGAAGTGATTTCAGTTGGCCATTACTACTACTAGTGGTTGATGAACTTAATTGCTGACTTGAGGGCTGTTGGTTCGATTTCCATCTAGAGTAAAGATTTGTATAACGGTATTTTTCTGTGACTGGAAGTAAAAATATCTATACAAGTACATATGTATTTGGGAAATACATATCATTTTAACTTCAATTGTATGGTTACTGTAGCAGAGACCACACGTGTGGAGCTGTGTGAAGTTGTTCCATGATAATATTTTTATTATTGATAAGTTGATTGAACTCTTAAAACCTTGGTAATAATATTGTAGTCTGCCTCAAAAGCGGTACTTACAGTTCAACCATTGCATTGTGCTAAATCAAAATAATATGATCCACTAACATTGTACAGCATGCCTGGCAAGAATGCCATTATTTTAATCATAGTCATTTAGTTCTCAAGTTAGAGCTCTTTCAGATTGGCATATTTTCGGCGCACTTTACTGTCTTTTGGTAGGTACATGAGTATCTCAGGCTTTAAAAAAGAAACGAACACATACGTGCGCCCAAGCATGTATAGTAAAGGAAAGGGAGAGGGGTGGGGAGTGTTATGCAAAATTGCTTGACATACCAACTGTTCAAAATTTGTCATGAGACCTCAGCCAAATTAGAGACATAACAATATATCATATAATTTCTAATACGTCTACGTTGTTTCCATATCTCCCCGGTATTAGTTGCAAATGCCATATCCTTAATTGACTTCTTAACAAATGCCAAACGATGATTTAGGTACAATAGTTATACCAACAGGTAAACGTGTAGATATACCAGGAATATATTGTATTCACTCATTTATTGTACATGCGAAAGCTAATGATTCATTACACTGGGATTATAAATCGCTGGAATATGTGACGGCTTTAGTACTAATGTACATAATCTATGTACATATATATAAATTACTTTACGGTAAATAATATAAATTGCTTTACAATAATGTACATGTATATGAAATACTTCACAGGTCGTTACGACGGAGCTATATTATATTTTATAGCAAAACATATTACACTATATTTATATGATAACATTTGAGTGACGGCACACGTAATTCGTCGTCAAAGTATGTGAACAATAGCAAGACATATCTCGGTATAGTGAGATATTGTTGCGCAGATAATGACAAAAAAGGTATGTACATTAGAGCATCATCATCATCATCATCCTATCTCAGTCCACTGCTAGACATAGGCCTTCCCCAATGAGCGCCATCGTATAGATACAATACTCGTATACATTATCATCATCATCATCATCAGTCTATCTCAGTCTTACAGTTTACTTTAAGTATTTTTTTGTAAATGTGAGTATTACTTTTTGTATTTATGTGAACAGAGTAACAGAGACTGCAGTCACAACTGGACACTGAATATGATTGAACGAGACAGTATCATTTTGTATAAATTGTTTCTAAGATAATAAGGTACTGTTAAATAGGAACAGGACTGCAGGTATTACTGTTAGTAACAGTACTCTAGTTCGTTTTTGTTAGTATGTCCTATTCGAAATTGGTTCTAGATATATTGCTACTCCGAAGGACTATGTCGCTTACAGTATAGGTATCTACATTATTATTATTTATCAAACCACGTCGATATGGTTAATTAAATACCTATGTATATCAACCACAACATTAATGATTGATTAGGTACATTTTCTAACAAAACATATTTTTCATTGTAATCTATGTGTTGGATTCGTTAATAACCAATATAATTATGTATATCAACAATGACATAACAAGTCTTATTATCTGTTTTTGTAAGATGAAACAGCCATGTTTTATTTTCTTAAGAGTCCAACGCTCGGTCACGAATTATGGCAATTTATAAATAAAATAAAAATTTATGTCGCCCTCCAAACTTGTTAATTTATTAATTTGATATTTTCTAAGTTATATTCTTTAAAAACGATACGGTTTGGATACAGACTCGTAATGTAGCAAATATTACACAAAACAATTTAAAAAACGAGGTTATACATACCGAAAACAAAAAAATTAAAAATCGAATTTTACGACACAGCATGCAACTTGAATTCTACAGAGCGAAAGAATCACAACGCATATAACACAAGCTCACAAAATCACGATTGGATTGACTAGCAAGTTTTGATAGCTTTTCGATTATAAATTGCACAATTTTTATGTATCTGTCGCAGTATTATTGTTCGAAACTTTACAACCACACAATACGAACGCTTATCGTCGTCTACGGGCGTAGTGTAACTGTTGTCGACGTGATCCGACTGTAGTATCCAGTGATTCATTGAGGAATCGTTTGTGATTCGAGTGAGAAGCGGCGGGCGGCAATGATTTTTATAACATTCAATATATACATAAATCCGATTATTATTATGATATTTGAATTAAGCTTATAATATCTGTAAAAAAATATAATTTATATTATTTATACCGTTAAAAACGTTTTCAGCCTATATATTATCAAAGGTTTTTGTCATAAATGCGAAAAGCCTAGAGCACATCACGCTGTTTTAATGCGGTTTGTTGGATATATGAACTAGAGACCAACGAATCTGTCCACGGTTTTAGAGAAGATTGTAGTCTTCGACAAGTTTTAATGGCTTTCACCTAACGATAAGAATCTGAAACGACTATACGACATGTCCT
>DWME01003167.1:0-18938 GCA_018244795.1 Parelbella ahira ahira | reverse complement strand
AGTGGTTGCAAGCGCAACTCCCGATCGGGATATCCTGGGTTCAAATCCCGGGTCGGGTGGTATCAGATTTTTCTAATTTAGAATTTCTAGTAGTGACTCGGAGTCTGGAATGTAATTGTGCCCGGTGTATGGCAATAGGCTCACCACATATTCCATGAGACTTAAACGTAACCGGTGAAACGTGAGAGTGTACTACAATCCTCCGTCTACTCCTTCGGGGATTACAGGCGTGATGTTATGTTTTTTTATTGTCTATTAAAAAACCCTATTTTAAAGCTTACAAATACACCTTAAAATCTTAAATGCTTAACAGTTTGGAAGCATTTTCAACATCGATCGATGAAAAATCCTTGCAAGTATAAGAACCGCATCATCGAGGGGGTGGAATAGATCACTCCCTGTAGGAAGGCGTCAATCGCCGTCTGATTTATAGAGGGCGCTTCGGCAGCGTCGGCGTCGACTAAACTGTCGTACGTTTTGTTCGTGTTGGACCGGGCCACTGGCAAACAAGTCACTCACCTGCCGCTTCATCCTCATCGAAAATGCGAACCCCAGTAAATGCCTTTATAAACGAATCCATTTTAAATTCGGAAAAGTCTACCGAAAACACGGGCGGAATTTCTAGACATGACATGCGTGTTAACAAAATGTTGGCGCTTGGTCAATTTCAACGAAAAATTTTACACATTTCACCTACCTTTGCTTTTGTAACAAATTAAAACACGTCTAATGGATCTGTCGAAACAGTTTCGCGACATGGACGTTGAAACGGAAAAGATTTCTAGTTTTTTAGTAAAATAACCGGTAGGTACGCGCAAATATATTAAACAAAACTCTCCAACAAGGAGAATTTGCCAGGGTCTTTTATGCAAACTTTCAGCACAAACTTGACCTAAGAATTCAATCAGGACTCGGTTGGCAATAATTGCACGATCCGGGAGCACACTATTGCAAAACTTTACATCCCGTTGGCGTTCTATTGAAAACATCTTAACGCTATTCGTACTTCTACACGCTGGTGTAATAAATTGTTACCGAACAAACTACTTGCACAGAATAAACTTATTTAATCTCCAAATGCAAACATTTTCGAATTACGACATCCGCTACTTGTAGCTTTCCAGGTCGTTTACGAAAGCACTTAGTTCCTAAGAAAATATTATTGGTGACAGTTAAGAGTAGCAAAGAAATTATGACTTAAAGATTAAGATTTGAAATTTACATTGGACTAAATATGATATATAATTGAATCGTTTTTGGAGCATTGAAGAAGTTTTTAGTTCAATTTAACGGCAATCAGGACGGCCGTTGAAGGCGGCGCGTGAGGGGAATGGCTAAAATATTAAACGTGCTGGAATGAAGGGACGCTGCGGGACAGCGAGCCACTAATTTGATATTTTATACTGTGTTATACTTTAGGACGGATCATGTTTTGTAACAAATGTATTTAGGTGAGGATGGTAGAAAGTTTCAAAATCATAAACCACTATGGTTACTAAGATACCTTCTTCACTTGTGACTAAAATCACATTGGTTTGTCCTAGTTTGCATTTTTGGTCTTAGGTAAGTTACGTAAGCTACTGAGTATTAATTAAAGGGAATGTCTTTATTGCGTAAATAAATAGAAAGTCGTTCGTTCCAACTCTTACAAATTATTACGATCTATAGAATATAGAGACGATTCAACCTATCCCATGTTTTAACCTAAACATGATGTAATAAAAAAAATATAATACAGAATAGGAAACTTCTTCCTTAAATTCAGTGTGTTGCATATCATAAGAGCAACGAGAAATGCGACGATGCATTACGCGATAAAACATATTTTGCGTCTGAACGCGATGTCTTAAACACGACAGTAATATTTTTACAGAGCGTTTCAAGATTTTTCTTTTGTTGAAACTCCACCGTTCTCTCGCCATTATTCCATGTGATTTTAATAAATTATGGAGATTTTTAAAGTTCTATTTTAAGTAAGTACGTTAGTAAAGTAAATACGTAAATAAAATTTAATGGATTTTTTAAGTAATGACACATACGAGGTATGTAGGTACATAGACACATTTAAGTAAGTTATGTATTATGAGTATGTCGATAATGCTCAATGATATCCTGAATTGATGTGGTGTTCTTTAATATTTGTGTAATGTGGTAATGAATGAATATTACTTTCAATCAAATGAGTCTTCATTTATGTGAAGTCACTTTAAGCGTGCCTTTATCTAAAACTAATAATGTGGTTTACTCCCGCTACTGTGTTCTTACTACTTAATTAGTAAACTTAAATATATTACGTACTCAATAAACCGATTTCCCACCATTATGAAAAATACTCAATAATAAATAGTTTATTTATTTATGAATAACTTATATAATTTTGGAATTATTTGCATTACGTTTAAATAAATCATAAGTACAGACTAAACCGTTTGTTCCAATTGTACAAGTATCATCAAACTGTTATGTGCAAAACTCATTCGGTGAGATTTTATACATTCTGAAACCTTTGTGATTCGAGCTCGAGTAGAAACCAAACAATTTTACGAATGAACGTGCCATGGCATGCAATAACTGTTGATTTTTAAGGTCATGAGAGTTTGCTTTACTCAGTATATTCAATTGTCGCATCGCTCCTTTTATCGCTCGGGGTTTTAATTTTGATTTCTTAGAATTCGTAACAAATTTGTTCCCGTTTTATGATATCGTGATTTTTTTTATTACATTGTTATCAATTTTCTATTTAGTTCAAGAAAAAAAAGAGTTATGCCAATCATAACCAGTTGAGTTAAATATTATATAACAAAAACAAAAACAAAATATGTAATGGTCTTTCTGCTTGAATATGAATTCGCAACAGCGATTTTAGCAGCTTTTATTTTAAAATCCGAAAAATAGTTATAACAGACTAAAAAGAATTAAAAATTTCAAAACAAAAAGCTCGAGTAGCGTCGACTTTGATAGTTGAGGTTGTGCAATTACAAATAAAATATATATATATAATTAAAATGAATGGAACTCGCTGATTCTTTGAAATTCGTTTTTGTTGCTTTTTCAAAACTTAAACACGGTTGGCACTGGCTTTGTTTTTAAATATAATCTTTTAGAATTCGCACCGGAACGCGCGCTAGGCCGACCCTCGGCGACTCGTCTTACTTTATTTGCTTCATTTCAAACGAGAGTCAAATTGCTAAGAAGTTTCGGCTTTTGTACATCATTTCCCTTTTTCGCAATAAAAATGTTATTTTGCGAGAGTCTATCATGAAGATGGACACGAAAGCTACTTAATAACGTCAAATGTTTTATTGGGGACGAAAATATTACTTTCTAAACTTGAATTTCGCAATCATTGTTACAACGGCTATATTTATTTGTCTACTTGACCACCATATCAAGAACAATATATATTATTTATTACCAATCATCTATAAATGGCGAAAAATTACCGGTGCATATTTCGTCTCCGTCTGAGAATGTTTAGGGCTACAGAAAAGGGCACACATATGTATACCTAATAAAATGTAATACGTATATATAACAATAATGTACCCGTTAATAAATATAACACAAATAGGGAAATATGTAACGCATAACGTGCTTAAATAAGTCCGATTTATTCTATAAGTTTTTAAAAATATATCGCTGCTTGAAAGAAGAAGGAACAAAGTATGTATTTATTTGGAAAAATTGACACTTTTCATAAACTTACCATTACTTTGAACAGTGCTTTCGACGACAGAACCCTCCATGATACGCCCCGTAGAATGGCCCGAAATCGATGAACTATAAATCCATTGTCTAAGTTTGCACAGACAGTGCTCCTCTGGACTGAGAAGATTAATTTTCTTAGCTTAGATTATTCCGTGACCCATTGTGCAAGCGATAATTGGATTTTCTCGGCTATCTATGATTTAGTTACCTCGACTGAAGTTTGAAAATCATAGGGAATTACAATGAAAGCCTTATCCTCAATAGATTCGAAATTCTTCGTTACCTTCGTTGGGAGTGAAATCGTAATGGATACAATTCAATGTGAGGTGGCCGTTATTTTGACAGTCACAAATTTCAAAAACAATTAATTTAATGAACGTGGTGTTCAAAATAAGGTTTGTGCTTGAATAACTGATCATAACGGCCATCAAGATGAAATGTAAAATATTTACCACCAGCAATGCTTGCAATGCGACAAACTCATCCAAGGCATACATTCAACACATTACTTGTCACACGTTGTTGGAAAAGCACACTGTGCCCAAGTCATGACAGTATCAGAATTTAACATCCAAATAGCGAACTCCTTTGAGCATCACAACTATATGCGCAGGGACAACACATCCGAGCGGGATCAAATATTAGCTCGTAACACAATGTTTCGGCCGGAAATCGAACCGGATCACCCGTACAGCCATCGGTGTCAATCAACCGTCGTATTGTTGCGTAGCTTAAAAACAAACATTAATCGAATTCATAAAATAGTCATTGGAAAGTTTATGAAATACTCTCTGCAATGTTAATAAGAAGTTATTCTTATTTGTTTGGTTTAATGATTTAATTCCAACCAGTTATATAAGTATAATTTAGATAATAAACATTTTTGCGTCATTCCACCGCTAGACAGACCTGCTTTGGGGTGTTTTAGCCCAGAATCTCCACGTTGGGCTTGCAGGTTGGGTATTACAGAACGGTTTCTAGCACCGTCCGCGGTGCTGCCCGTAGGCGGCCAGGGAGTTGAGCTGTTCTTATGCAGTCCGTGCCGTACCGCGATCTGCTAGTATTGGGCTTAGTCGCGTCTTTCGACACTATGGTATCCGGGCCAGGGTTTGGGAGACGTATTCTTTTTACGCCCCGACACAGATCTTCTAAAATTATAAAGACATTTTATCATAATGTAATAAATCGAAATATGGTTAATACATATTTAAATGTATTTCTGTACATAATTTCATCAAATACTAAGCACTGACATTCGGGGTTTGAAAATACTCTACTATTCTTAAAACGAAGGTTCACCTCGCCGTGTAAAACCATAATGAAGTATCGATTGAACGGTTCTGCGCCGCTATGTGCTACACTCGAATGTTGTAATTACGTATAAATAAATGAAACGTTGGATATTGATCTTTTCGAATTGTATTGTAGCTGTAAATGTGAGAGACAGCCCCTTCATTAAATATTACTTAAAAGCGACCGTAAGTAAATTGTTTGTAGGAAAAAACGATGCTGCAGGGGTGCCACAACAATGAAGCTTAATGCAATTTTTTAAATAGTCGATTCCGCAATTATTTAAAAACAATTAATCTTGATAAAATTATCGTTGAACGGTCAGATTATAGAACAATATATTTATGAGTTCGAACATTTCTGCGTTTGCATGATTTAAATTCAAATTCCAAAGTTTTTTTCATTACAACTTACCTATAATATGTAAATACACTTAATGAACGTCGTAACATAATATATTATCCATCAGTGGAGCTATTTTTATATTTATAAATATATATATTCCATTTGTAATAACTCAATGTATTTTAGGTTTTAAATAGTTTGTGGTATTTGCATGTATCTATCGAATATAATTTCAATCCGTCAATAATTGGTGTATATTTAAACATTTGTTCCCACAAAGGCCTCTTTGATGCTCTTGAATAATCTCCTCGTATTGATACATTCACTTTGGAGCTATAATATTCTTAAATATTACAAAACTCACAAGCAAATCATTCCTACCATCTGGCGCATTTTACGAAATCCTCGCGACAACCCTACGTAGCTTATTGGTTCCGTCTCTTTTTACGTTGTCGTAAATCCGAAGAAAGTTGAGGCGCGGGTAATCAAGGCTCGTCTCGAGATTCGACACAAATGTAACATAACCTTTTTATTTTCTAGTTTTCTATTAGGGACGACACGTAGTTCCGAACGGCTAATAAAATTCAAAAAACAGGTTTATACGAGAAATGAGTTTGCGCGCTGACAAATGATATTTAGGAATTAAAGTAGATAAAAGATTTTTACGTTTAAATTTAGGTATTTCCAAATTTAATGGTAGTCTGTAGTTTTTATCAGGCTTAGCATGAACAATTTACCTTACTACAGTAATCGATGTAAATTACTTTTCATCGTTAGATACCTAAAGCAAGTTTTAATAAACGATACAGTTGTAATATGTACATATATACAACTAATCTAATGTTATTATACATATTACACTGTAATATTATCACGCCAGGTTTCTTAGGTTCTAGGTGGGAAGAGCTCACCAAACGCCAAATATACAAATATAATATCCATATTAACCTGACGTGGCATTCCTACATTCTTTTTTGTAGGCTCTTGACTTTAAAAGAACATGACAAGCATTAAATAGAATTTTGAATGCTACGTACAGTTCCATCTGTTATATAAGTCTACTTATCATGATACAGACACGTGATACATCCTTAAATACCTATTAAAGTGGACAGTCCCAGGTAGAGTTTCATGCCCCAGCGCTTTGCTGAGTTAAGGATGAAACAATTTTGGACCTCCCGCTGTCAAAGCTTGTACCTTCTACAAACATTCATATTATATTATTAGCGCAATACAAAACCATACTAATAATTGCTCATCCATATTTTTGTTCCCATCCTCAAACGTAATATGGTGAACAGTAGATCGAGACTAAGTGAGAAATAAGTTTCAAATTAACAAGTAATAACTAAGTTTAAGTAAATCAGCATATAATCAACATATAACATACGTCGATTCTGTAGATACTTGCTCGCTGGAATAATACCGTTACTGTATATATAATCCCACACTTTTAATTAATTTGAACAAAAAGTTGACGTCGACAAGACAAAGTTAAACACATCGTAAGTCTATGTCTATATTAAAATTACATTTTAATTGTGCTTTTTAATTAATGTTATATTACGCGTATAAAAAACCAATTACTTTTATGTAGTATTTTATAAATATAACATACCTGTATAGATTTTTAACACCTTTTTAAATGCTACGGATCTTAGGCCTATACATTTTTATTGCAATAATATATACGAGTATGTCTTAAATAATTAATTGCTACCCCTCAATAGTCTTTACTGAGTATTTTTCAGTTCTAACAACCAAGGTTAGCCAAAAAATACCTTCCAGGTAAAGTTTTGATTTTGGCCTGCACTCGGCATGGGCCAAGCGAATGCCAAATCGGTGTTGGGCGGTATGCCAAAAAAATATTAAGGTGGAAAATTAATTATGTAACAGCGAAGCGCAATCACATTTCTTAATTTTATTAACTGGTATCGTTAGTGAATACATTTTAGCGACAACTGACTAAGCCACTAATTTATATACATCAGCAGGAGCAGTAGCCTTCAGTCTCTGCCGCGTCTTTGCGCGAACGGCGAGAGTTCTGTACTAGAACATCGAATAGGTTCGAAACTAGTTGGGCTGTTCCGAAAAAATAATATACATCAGTTAAAGCAGTACATAGAATACGCTGACGGCAGCAGCTATAGTGGTAGCAGGAGTAGTTTAATGCCAATACTTTGTACAAGCAAAGGTAAGATGTTACTTTAAAGATATACATTAATGTGCGTTTTAAAATCAAGCTTTGTTAATTGTAATGTCAAATAACGACACCGTTAGGATACCCTGCACACACGATTATTATTAAGATGTGACTGCCAGTCATACTAGGCCAGCTTGACAGATTATGACGACCCTTCTCATTCAAAAACGAAACGAGTAAATGTAGTGCAAACCTAATAAAGAAAACAAAATAATTACACGCGGAAAATTACTGATATTACAGCACCCACCATGAGAACACCTAAATAGGTTTCATAACGTTAAACGTTGATTAACTTAACATTTTAACGATTTCTAATATAGGAAGCGGATTTCTCTTGCCAAGTCAGCTGAATTCCAATCAATATTGTCTTCATATCATTTCCATCTACTCTGGGCTCAAATGTTCTAGTATGAACTTGTCCTTTTTAATGTTGTAGGCGTAATGCATTATAGATTCGTTTAGGAAGTGACCGAGAAATTAGCTCAAATCGGCTAATTACCGCACTCCCTTGACACCGCATCGCTAAAAGCGGCGCGTTAACCGCCGGACGCAGAATCGCTAATCAAGACGCACTCGGACAAATTAGCGTGCGCGAAGCTCGTCTAATCAGCGTCACTCTGATGCGATAATTATGTGTGCACAATCGATTTGTCACTATTTTCAGCCGCTGCGCTTGCCGCTAAGCGAAATAACGTGTTACTTTAACTGGTTTTGTCTAATAGTACTTCAAATATTCAATAAATTTAATACATTTATAGATATTAATTACTTTGTAATATTTACATCACTTATTAGCTATTATCAATATTAATCCAATATTCAATGGGCATTAATTTTTTTATATACAGTTTGTGAGTCAAAGTATATAAATACAATTCAATATGTCATTTTATATTTATATAGTGGTCGGGAAACACACCATCTTAATTAAGTTGATATGAATTTGGTAGTGGTTTAAAACGCTCTCCTTTTTAATAAAATCCTTTTAATTACCGAACACATACATTTAAAAACCAATGTTACACGCCTGACATCAAAATTTGCATTCACAACGAAAAAACTTTTCAATCCAAGATGTATCTAAAAAACGTATTAAAAAGCCTCCAAGACGGCACAGTAATCAGCCTGCAGCCGCTGGCTAATCCTGACGAACTATTGCTCTGCTCCTCTCGCGTCAATGTACTTTTTACTGTGTAAGTAATATTTAGATACCTACATATATTTTTCGTCTAAATTAGTCTTATAATTTTCAAGACCTCTTACTGAGCTTTTGATATTATTACATGAGCTTTAAGGTTGCGAAATTTGGGCAACGCGAACAACAATCGAGAGTAAATACGTTAATAATAATTGGGTTATAAGGAAATCACTTACACTACATATTATTATAAATTATTTTTAACAGCATGTTTAAGGTCTCTGTGCAACGTCATTACCATTTTTACCTTGTTAGAGAGAGAGTACATGTTTAAATTATCATAATTCCTTATATTAACTTATATAACTATATGAGGAACTTCTTTTTGTAAACTATTGCTTCATATAACGGCTAACGGAAAATATTTGTAAAATGTCCTTGTCAAGTAACGACAAATTACGTGACGCGCCTAGAAAAAACATAAACTGCTGTAAGCCGAATGAAGTTTGAAGGAGAGGGAGTCGGAGCTAAAAAGCATTGCAACTCATGCAGCGCAGGTGACCAGGGGTTTATCAGTCTAGTGCAGAGCAGGGGTGGCATGGAGAGGGTTGAAAACGTAAGGGTACCAAATGTATTGTGATACGCAGGACTATCCTGTCCTGAAAGAGTAATTTTACAATGTCTGTTTAAATTTTCTTAATTTTCTCACAAACTGCACAGTTTCGCGTAATAGATTAGTTTGTTTTTTCAGATTTATCGCTATTTGTTACTTGAAACGATGTTAAATAAATAATTATTTTTATGATAGTGAATGATAGTATTGGCGAATAGGTACTACGCATTACGTCTTTGGAAGGTGAAGTAACGCTTTGTTCAGATTTTGTTTGTGGCGTCCCTGAGTTTGTAACATCCCAGTAGTTTAGATTTCTGCTTTCTACTCTGAAGTTCTAAGGTTCGCAAAATGGCATCGACTTCTAACTTACAATCAGAGTAATTATATGTAATCCAAGCACCACTGCCTCGTAAAACGATGAAAAAAACACTTTAATAGAGCCTGCACGTTCTTGAATTCTCCATAATCTAAGGAGTGTGAAATCTGTCAACCGCCATGTAGCCTGTGCCGTAGAAGGTAGCGTTACACCCGTTCTCGACAGTACAGCGATAAAAGGGGTTGATGGTAACAGTACCAGTATTCACTCTTTGGAGCTGTGTAAATGAATATAATATTTATACACATATGTATATATATCTAATATTCATAACATAAACTAGATGCGGCAAGATGGGGATAGGCTGAGATGGCGCTTATAGAGGTAGGTATACGAGTGTGTCCAGTAATGGACTGAGATAGGGTGATGATGACAATTATAAACATACATATATATATATTTTTATATTATGTAATGTCTATGAATTCCGGTAAGTTGGTTGCAAGCAGATACAAATACAAATATTTTATAGCAACAAATATGGGTCTACAAAGGCTTGACAATTGAAATGGGTCCGTCATATTTGGCTACAATCAGGATGCAATTTTTAAATATAAATAAAATGATAGAAGTGTGGATAACACTTTCAACAGACAACGTTTTCATGTGTGAAATAGCTGGAAAGCGAAGAGGGATGATGATGATGATAACGAGCAATAAGTATTTTTTGTGATGTGATGTTTACGAATTCTGCCATACCGGTTGGAGGGATAAAAATGTCCCGTTTTTGTATCTGGAATAGTTGGCAAGCGGGGAGCGGCGCGAGTGTCGGCCGCGGCACACACTCGCTATCGTCCTCGGCGTTACCGTCGTGGATAATCGTCTCATTTATAAAGTTTAGCGGCACAAAGCTGCTCGAGTTTTTGATTGAAAACAAACTTAGAAGGGACAGCCTCATTTGAATAAGTATTCTGCGAATAAAGTGTGGCTTTATGTTTTCCTTTAGGTGTTTTTTTTCCCTTTGTTATGCAAAACAATGTTCCACCTTGTTTAGGTACTACACGCTTTATTTTTGAGTGAAAGACTCTTTTGAAGTTAAGCTTACCTGTATAAATTATTTTATTTTTACTGTATTGTTTAAAGAGGCAGCCTTTGAAACTTTAATGGGCGTCGTAACTCTTCCTTGGGAAATCTTAGTTTTTATTATGAACTTGAAATTATGTTCTGTTGCAACAGAATGGAGTTGAGATTAAGTGATCGCGAACATTATTTTACGTAGCAAAGTTTTATTTCTATTTACACTTTGTTTCCGTTGTAGAATTTTTCAATTTTACTCTAGATATGACATCCAACATAACTTAATCGCTCACGAAACTTAAACGACAAGTATACCGGGCGTGAAACATTTTTAACAAACGGATTAAAATTCCTGCTATTCCTTGATTAGATTTTACACAAAAACACGCTCGGGTCATACATAATGTCATGCAAACGAAGTTCTGACTACTAGCTGTTTCCAAATAAAACAAAATAAATTTTTCATTCTTTTGGTACTAAAACTACACAATAGTTGCGTCTCCATTGAACGTAAACAATTGTTAGTATTGTCGTCACAAAGGAGTTACAACGAGGTGAGCTTACATTTGTTTTATCTCGAGAATGAACCATTTGTCAGACTACGAAAATATATACGATAAGTTAAGAATTTCAATTTTTCTTTTCTAAATATAAAACCACATACGTATGTCCCTTGCTATAAACCAATATAAAACTCAATTAGTAATGAAATAATAAGTCAGGTAAATTTATTAAAGACGGGGGAGGGGAGAAAGAAATTTCTGTATTTAAAATTAATTTGATTTTTTCAGTATTACAAATTTAGGACTAAATAAATAAACCAACTCAAGGCGATATATTTGTTAGATAAAAGTAGCGTCTGCCTTCTAATATGGGGTGAGAGTTTAAAAATAACTGAGAAATACCTCAACACTAGTACAATTTGAATCCTTTAACAGAGCCTACTCTATCATCTGTCTGAACTATCTGGCGACCACGAATACCATGCTACTCCCTATCCCATCTATTACTGACAGAAAACACTGTTGGTTGAAATTCCCTCATTATTTAGTCGTTCAACTGCAAAGTTGAGCTGGTAAATAATGAGTCGCTTAACCACGAACGTGTACAAAGTCGTTCCTTGATTGTGATTGTACAAGTCCCTTATCTCGAGTATTATAATATCATGTGCCCTCAACGTTTACTCACTCTCGCCTTCTGCGACTTCCTTTACAATTTCTCGGAAGAGAATTCTCGGTTTAACAAACTTGTTTCATAGAGATATTATACGTTCTCCACCCGGGACCATTTTATTAAAGTTACAATAACACAGACTTCGTGAAATTATGAGTGTTATGCGATGGTGTCGTGGTATATGGACTTGAACTTTACTTAAGCGTAGGCGCTAGAGTCTGAATTAGCCATTACAATTATTCTATGCAGTTATAAACCACAAATGTCATCGTCTCCACTGTCATTTACTGTAATCATTTCCACTGTACTTCCATTTCCATTCCTGTAACTTTAGATCGATCTAACGGCCGAACGAACCCTAAAGAGCAATAATACAGTTAGAAACGTAAATAAACAATATACAGAATCTTTTATCTAGATTCTTACGGAATATCATTAGATTTTATAAATAACCAGACATAAATTCAGCGACTGTGTTTTATTTCGCTATAAAAGAGTAGTAATGTATGTTTCAATGTGACGTTAGTCGTATTTATAATATTCTGATTATTAAATCAACTGCGTGTACAAATAAATATCACGAAAATATATACGGCTCGCCAGAGAATATTCTGTTAGTATCGGAAACAAAAATGAATAAACTAAAGTGGGCGATCGCCTGTTGAAATGAATTGCAAACAATATTACATTTTGGAAGCAATCTACGTTAAACCAAAAGGGAATGATGTGGCAGCTCTTTATATTGCAATTTTTGTATCCAAACAAAACGAATTTGCCGCGCAATCAAAGCGGGAATCCGATTGATGACATGGCGAAATAATTGTTTCGTGAAATTGAAAATATCGCGGCCTGTTTCTGTGTAACTCCTTAAAAAGCAATTTACACCACATAACGATCGGCAGTTTATTTTTTACAGTCCGCATTGTCGCTGGCGAAATTAGGATTTCTTTGTAATCGTTTGTCTAAGAATCAAAACACAAAGAGCTTATAATAACTTCATAAACTACATAATTTATTATTTCGTTTTCAATCTTTAACGTCATAGACACATAACAGATCATCGAACAAATATTTTACCTCATTATATTTGGTGAAGTACGCAGTCACAAGAGGTGATATAATGCCCGCCGCGGTGGTTACGGCGACCATCAGACTTGACAAGGAGCCGACGAAATTGGACGTCAGGTCGTATGAGTTGGCCACACACGACAAGGTGACTAGCCCGTTGAGGGTCATCGCTGAAGTCATCAGCACAACATAGAAGATAGTCGGGAAACCGGGCACCGTCAGACCCAGCAACAGGCAGCCGGGTATTATGTGCGATCCCACAGCCGCCAACCTTCTTAACGCTGGTACACTAAATATCTTTCTCTTCAATAAATAGTCTCCCGCAGACCCGAACCCGAAAGACGCGGTCGATCTGCATAAATATATCAACCCTGACAAGGCTCCCGTCGATGATATTTTGTAGCTGAGGGCACTGGACAGGTAGCTCGGAGCGGCTGTTATTACAAAGTAAATACCCCAACCTGATCCGAAATTTGCGATCAGTAATGACCAAACTGAAAGAGACGTCATGATTTTCCAGTAAGGGGGAAATCGCTGCAATAAACGATTGTAGTATTAGTGGCAGGTTAAAAACTTAAAACCAAGTTCATTTCAATATTGCATCTTAAAAAATGAAAACGTACTTTTAGCTTCGTCGTTACTTTTATACCCTCCTTTACGTATTCCAGTTCTTGCGCAGATATTCGTGGGTGTTTATCTGGCGTGTCATAAATGAGGAACCACCATGGAATACACCATAACAAAGCAATGATCCCAAATATGTAAAAACCCCATTCCCACCCAAAAGCCTCTACGATTACTCCACACAATGTCCAAGTAATAAACGTTCCGATTGTCCCTCCAATGAGACAGCCAAGGAATTTCCCGCGCTCGTTAGGCACCGCCCAATTCCCGATTAGCGCAAACATTGCTGGCATGAGGAAACCCTGAAAGCATACATACGTGTGATATAATGTTATATTTTGCGTATCTGTAGACAGTGAAGCTACATATACATATACAAATGTATGTTTCTTCATACTTTTAAGATATTAAAAACCAAATAGACTTTGGCTATGAAATGTTAGTAATAGAATGCGTAAAAATTGTATTTGAAATTTTTACCTATTGGTTTGGGTAGCTTTTGAACCTATTTACGAAACATTTGAATTAAATATTTACCAAAAAAAAACAAATTAAATGCAAGGTGGTGATTTTCCGTATTCTTTCGTAGGTACAGATTATTTTAAGTTTTAACGATTTAAAATTGTACGTAACTTTATTTGTAATTTCAAGTTGAGCAAGAAACTAAATTTATCCTGGGCAAAGTTAACCCTGTACAAACCACGTACAGAGCAAAATCCAATTAAAATCCTGGCGAACAGCATCATTGCGTAGCTGTGTTTAGCCGCGGTAGGACTGAGGACCGTGAGTATGGAGCTGATCACAACCATGGTGAAGGCGACGACGTGTGGCCCGTAGCGCTCGGCCAACAAGCCGCTAAATACATTTGAAGCCAGGTAGCCCCAGAAGTAACTGCTCAAAATTTGTGCCTTTTGATACGGCGTCCAGTCCAAGCTGACCTGCGTGCCCCGAAAGGGCATTTTGATACTATATTAATTTATACGATATTGTTTTTACAAGCATAATTTTTTTTTTACATATCCCGTCCAAAAATTTGTAGGTACCTATGTTTTGGGAAAAAATATATTGTGACAAAGATAAAACCGTTATATGTTATTTCTATCTCTCCAACTAGGATATTAATTACGGCATTTAAGAATAAAAAAGGACCATAAAAATGAGGAGGAAATAAAACAGATCTTGGATTAAATTTGATATGAACACTTACCTCGTAAGTCTCGTTGGATGTAGGCACCATCGCGACGATGTTGACGCTGACGTTGACTCGCATCATGTAATTGATGCACGTGTTGGCGAATATCATTGCGGCTACAATCCAACGACATCCTGCTTTTTCTGTAAAATATAATGAAAAACTTTATAGTACACAAGGTAACACAAGGTAAGATGACATCACAATAAATCAGAGAACATAAGCCTTTAGTCAAATATTGAGTAACTATGACAAATCTAAGTACTCAAATAGTCAATTGGAGAGCCTACAATAAATATATTGAAGTGGTATCTATCACTAGGTACCTCCACGAAAATATGAAATGCATAAAAATATTTAATTTCTTCTACAATTTAATAATTTTAACGGAAATTATTTAAAAATGTAAACACTGAATTTCAAGGTACTGTGCTATTTAACGCTCTAACCCTTTGCCGATGTACATATAACATACATATACTTGGGTAAATGTACATAGGTGGTTCCTAATATGTGCCGTATAAAATAGACAACGTTATACAAAATTGTACATCTGTCCCCTCAATTTTCCAAATAGTTTACGCAAATCATCATAATTTAAACAATAAACATGAAATGTGTTGTATAACTGAAATAGTTGAAATCTACTTCATAGATTTGTTTACTTAATTCCTCATTAGTTAAATACCTGTAGGTACCTATATCTAAAAATCGCTAAAAAGCCTCACCTATGCACATGTTTACAAACACGCTGCACGAAACGGTAATATATCTTTTTCCCGCGTCAATCTTGTATTATTATGCTTTATCAATTATTATCAACATATCACTAATCATACCGAACTTTTTACTCTTGCATACATCAAATATCTGATGCACAAATATTAAATCGCTTTTATCTACAACAAACCTTGTACCACTTCAACAAATACCTACTTATAAAATGAAACCTGCTCTCTCTGCCTTACTGCAATCTCAGTGCACATACTGATGATACAAGTTCTTATCATGCGTTCACATTATTCAAGAGGATTTTGTCATACTGTATTGAATACTGTACAATAGAATATATTTGCTTATATAACACTATAACACTATTTAATGACTGTACAGGCACAGTAAACGCAATGTCTTTTTAAAAAAAATATTATTTCTCCGTCTACCTAACGAACTGCTATTGGTTATAAATAATATATTGACGTCAATACAAACCAAATATTATGACAAAAAGGCGGAATCAGGCATATAAAAAAGACAGGATGAAAAGAAACTACAAGGATGTAAAGAATAACAGAAAAATAAAATAGTCAAAAATATTACATGTTATTCATGAGATGTTTTATCGGTTGCTAATTCTAGGAAACGTTCATAACGCTTCAGCATGGTTCAATAGAATGGCTTAGTCCTATTTTCGGTTGTTTTAATTAGTTAGATGCCCTCACGTGTCTAATAATAATAATAACGTTTGGTGGGAGACAAATCATGAACAAATGAATATTAATATGTACCACATCCTACATGACATCAATGATACAACTACTTACAGTTCCTTAAAATATTGAGAAATGATCAATGGATTATAAATTATAATATAATTCATGTTTCTGTAAACATATAAAATAAATTGTTAGCTCCCAGCGCCTAATGTTAAACACACTTGACTTTGTAACATTGTAGTTATCTTAGTCGGTCTTAGCTCAGATTACGGTAGGACAGACACGTCGCAGATACAACGAAATGATACTAAGTAATGTGTGGTGTGTGTGTACACTTTAAGCACTCTACACCTACCTATATCCTGCGCGCGAAACAATCGAATTAATGTCATATTAAACGTAATTTGTCTTGTTTCAAATTCCATCGTAATATTAATTAGTAATAGAATGGTCATACTGAAGTTTCATACTGACACCTGCCGTGGTTTTTACTTAGGTAATTGTTGGACAAAGAAAACATCGTTTTCATTCTTTATATTTATGACAAACGATTATTTTCCAATGTAGGTTAAAAAATTGTCTTATCATCAAACTATATGTGAGATATTTAAGTAATAACCTTTCTTATCAAGATACCCTTCTATGACTTTCGTGAGATGTTAGAAAATATCAAAAAATAAAACGTAGACTTTATCGCTACAGAGATATCTCGGTGGACATGCGGCGAAGTTAAAACGAACTTGCTAATCTGACATGCTTCTTCTACGTTCGTAACTCTTCTTAAACACGCACTCCATTTTCGGAGACTCCTAACTGCCCCCCATCAACCAGTTTCAGACCTATTTGATCAATATGAGTAGATCTTGGTTTCCCTTGGCCCTATATCATCAAGATTCCCGTTTTCGATTTAATAGTTTTTTTAATTACATCGGTACAATAAGAATATCTAACCTTCACCTATCAGAAAAGGCGTGCTGCAACGGGGAAATATTAAAACGATATTATATGATAATATATTAAAACAAGTACCTAAATGAAATACGTATTGCGTGTAGAGTTGTGGCACGTTTCCCGAGAAAGGAAGTCTCTAACGGCGTCTGTTTTTCCCGAATTGTACAATTTGGAATTGTTCAAGACAAGAGTAAATATGCTATCCTAGGTAAGTGTTCTACATTTCGTTTATCATCAGGTGAGATTGTAGCCAAACGCAAATTCATAGCTATTAAAAAGACCTTAAAGAAAGCTTGTATCCCGCAGTGGAATTATAGAGGCTGGCGTCATGATGATGATGATTATAAATAAAATTTGTCTCTCTTTGTATCCAAATAAAAGAGTTTGTCTATGATTCGTAAGTACAATTATTTACTAGGCATCTTAGCCCAAAAAGAACATTTCTATTTTAGCGTTTTTGACTCTACTCGTAAGTCTGTCTGTCTGCTTGTGGCTATGATATTAAATTTACAATTTAATAAATTTAAAAATTCTTATAATTATTTTTATTAAGTGAATAACCAAAATGTAGGCAACGTTTACAAGTGACCTTGTCAGTTTAGGACATCGGTGTACAGCAAACCGCGAATATGTTTGTAAGCTATAGTGTAGATACTACCATGAGCACGATACAATTATTATTATTTCTGATAATATAAAGGGAGAAGAAACGGAAACTTTTCAATCGATGCATGATTTACTTTTCTTATACATAACGTTCTGTTGTGACATGTAAACGGTTTATTACAGTCCATTGTTAATATATTAGATTAATTCTATTCATTGCTATAGTCGCGTGCAGTTGATCCTAATCAGGGCAGAATACACAGTGTATTGACAATACTAATGTACTAACAATGGCACAGTATTGCCATAATTAATTACCAACTTATATAAATGTTAAACATCAAAAATAAAAAAGTAGTAACGAATACACTGGTGTACATAATAACTATTTATTCTAAAAACATCTGAAATCGAATACCAAACATTTGGTTGATACCAAATATTTAATATTTTCGAGAACAGACAATATTTCAAAGTCTATAAGATTGGATTATTGTCAATGATCTAACAAAGAAATGATATGCATTAAAAACTGCAACTTATAATTTAGGTAGAGAAATCAAGAAAAAATATTAAGTCCAAATGAATTTATCAATTTTATGATAAGGAGACATAAGATAACAATTATAATTTGGGGGAGGGCACCACAGTGAGATTGATAGATTCAGCGCTGGACCTCTCGCTCCTCTTTGTGTCTGAAGCAGGCTTGGTATAGTTCCAGGGTTGTGTCTCTCCGCTGCCGAATAGGATGAAGTAAACTGCCGTTGCGATGTATACTGAAGCACCCGTCAGCAGCACCGGCCTCCACTCGGCCAAGCCGTTCTGTGTGAAATAGATTAGATTTTTCTAAAAGTTGTGCTATGGATGCTTGATAATCAATAAAAAAACGATAATTACTAAAGACAAGGTATACAATGGTTAATTCGTGGATTGATGACAATAAAACATTGCGAGAAAAAAGGTATTCAATGGAAATGTTGATGGATGAGAGTGCCGAGGGAAACCAAGTTTTACCAATATTGACCATATAAGTTAGATCCTGGGTAAGGGGAGTCAAAATCCTCGAAAACGGACGTGCGTGAAGAATGATGTACTTGTACAATAAATAATAGTTTAATAAAACTAAAAAATACGCTTTTATTGCTAATCAAACTAAAAACTAGAAAATAATTTCAAAGACAAAGAGTTCAGTATG
>DWME01003166.1:0-18939 GCA_018244795.1 Parelbella ahira ahira | reverse complement strand
TTAATTTTGGATACAAGTACGAATACCTACAATCTACATATATGTACTTATACAACCATATATATCACATGTATTTTATTCCCGAAATTGGTTCGACGAACGATGAATTATGTTCTTCTTTAATAAAATTATTAATTCGATTGTTTTATTTTGTTTTTTATACAGTCCACCATTAATTGTGTCATCGACAAGAAAAGGTTTGTCAGAACAACTATCTAATAAAACAATACCCTATAAATGAATTCTTGTTGGTCGTATATAAAATTAATAATTGTGAATCAACTGTCCATTGGTAAAAAATTAGTTCTAATTTACTATGGTATGGTATAATCACACCAGTGGCATGTACAATAATATACTTATTTGAGTGCGTATTGTATCATATTACCACATTTTTACACATCTGAGTAAATTCATCGTTATCAGTAAGGTACAATTATTGCGTTTTACAATTTCTATTTTTTTAAATCAAATCTTTTACGTCATCTAACACATGTCAAAGATATTTATGTCAAACATTTCAATACTTATTTTACAAAAACAAGAAATTGCCCGTTTTGTGCAAATTAATTAGGATTTTGATTGCATTGTTATTACAGATTATCTGCTTAGAGAGGGTTAAAATTGTTTGGGGTTATTAATCATAACCTGTGCTAGTATTCTTAATTTAAAGGAATATTCTGTTTAATGTTTTAATGTTTGTTTTATTGTTAATAAAACCGTATTACAAAATGATTCTCTATTCAAATTATTTATTTATACAGAAAATATAGTTAACTAAAAGAAACAAAAGGCAAAGTAACGTATTTGCGTCCAATTAACCGCAATATTAGCGGCCAAAGGAACAAAATTAGCCGTCGCAAAGCCTTAATGTACAAAGAATAGGATTTTTCGGGTAGCGCCTTAACATTACGCCGACCCATTACAACGTACGCGGCTCGGCTAGGCTTTATATGACTATCAAAGTCAGCCATATTCCGCCCAAACGGTCAGGGGGTTGATTGTAACGCGCGATATTAATTTCTCTTTATTACCAGGGTGACATGTGCTTATAAGATGTGAGAGAGTATGTTGTTTCATTATTCGAATGTTCGAGGGCCGTAGGGGGCGAGGGGAGGGGGGAAGCCGTATAAAAACGACAATTTCCTCTAAACGGCGCGCCCGCGCCCGCGCCTGTCTCGCCGCGCCCTGCGTTGCTAATTAACTACCACAGCGGTTATGTCACCCTGGTACCCCGGGCGTAGGGTGGCTCTTTCTTTCTGAATCCACTCCGTACCTAATAATTACCACAATGAGATCCTCTGTCTTAATAATTTCAATTTGCGAAACTATAACGTTCCTTTTTTTCACTCGAAGCAAGTTGACGAATGCAAATATATTTAATTATTTTTAATTTATTGAGCTTCAAAAATTTCTTTAAAAACTTGAAATATCAATTTCATATTGGCTGCCTGTACGTGTCTCTTCCGTAGCTGTGGGCGCCCTGGAGCATACTTTTAAAAATTTTGAGAAGGTAGGGGGACTGTTTTGACAGTTTAAATAAGAGTTTCTCCGTTCAAAGTACGACACAACCTATTAAAGTAATGACAACTTTATCATTTGTTTATCGTTCGCCGAATTAAGAAGATTTATTTACACGGGCTTAAACCGTTTATTTACTTAGGCTGTATACGTTATCTACTGAGATGTTTTCTAAATTTTGACTGTAGGGTAGGTTCATAAACGTAAAATACTGCTCGGATCATTTACTATGAAATGGTCTGACTGCTGTTTTGACTAGAGGTTATATTTGCCTAGATTCATCTATGACGCAAATATTAAACAGAAAAAAAATAAATTAAAAAGCTATTAAAAAGCTTAGACATCTCAGACCAGCCAGTTCCATACTATCGTTCTTCAAATTTATTATGTAGGAACTCATTGTTCCCTCATCTTGAAACAATATGTTGCTATATAATAATGAGATTGAATTTGTTACGATTTTCTTATCTTTTTCCATCTCCAGTCTCCACCACAACCTCGCTGCAATTGGCGGGAGCTCATGGTGCAGGACCTCGTATGAGTCCGAAACTAGTCGTGCTCTCCCGAAAAACATATACGAATTAAGCCGATACATATAAATATAATCATGTGTCCGAACACTCACGAAACATTTAATAGTAAAATAGTTTTTTCATCTTTCATCCAACCCCCTTATCGTCCACTACTGGACAAGGGTAACGGAATTAGAAGGGTTGGGGTCGTAGCCAGCTACGTTGGCCAAGTAAGGGCTGGCAACCCTTACGCTGCTTACAGCATGTTATGGGAAAGTCATGCAGTAGTACCTAAAAATGTTTTCTTTACATTTTTAGAAATTATTTTTTAACTTAAAATGCCAATGACTTTCTGAATTTATATTGCTAAGAGAAAAAAAAAGTATGATTTAAAAATTATGTATCTAGATATATAAATTAAGTATATATCTATAAGTATCTTTAACTACGTTTAATATTGCAAAGAGAAAAATAATAAAGAAGTTATCTGTGATTTTTTTTTATCTTTATTGTCATTTGCTATACAAAGTAAAGAGATTTAAAATTTTTGTGTGTATGTTACTAGGGCAGTATGCACGCTCATTATATCAACAAAATAAATCTAATTCGACGAAATTGGTTGTAACCATAAAGATTATATTTCTAATCTCTACACTAAAAAGTATTGCGATAGTTTTGGGAATTTAAAAAGAGGTAAAAAGGAATTTTTCATGTTTCATTATTACATAAATGTTAGGTTGCAATAATGTTTCCTTTGATTTCTTCGCCATCTCAATAAGCAATTAGTGAGTCAAAGCACGGACAAGTTCATCTATTGCATCTATCTACATATAAAGTTATAGAATAAAATCAACTTACATGACTTTACTCTTTATAAAGGACATATATTATATAAATGTACCGTTACTCTCCAACCAACTAACAAGTATACATAGATAAGTAAACATTTCCATTTCTGATATACAAAAAGAATGTACAAATGCGCTTGGATTTGCGTTTTTCTTACGTAAAACCCCGCTCGGTCCGCACTGGAACTAATTAATGTTGAACCCATCCCCTACATACGGAGAGGAAAAACGAACAAAACCTAACGTAAGATTAGTCTAATCGCGTACATAACGTTCCACGAGTGTGGCTACGTACATTCCGACACTATGGTGTTCTAACCCACTTTTTGTTACGTAGATACCCACACGATGACACGAATATCGAACGAACAAAAAGATCCGCTCAATAGTTCACGTTCGTTTTATAAACAATAATGGACCTAAAATACTTCCTTGTAGTAAGCCAAAATTGTTTTTCGTTCCAAATTAGACCGTGTAATGATTTTAATCGTTGCTCTGGCATATTTCTCATTAGACAATCGTTCATTAACCAGTCGGCACAAGGAACCGTTCCTCAAATTAGGTGATCTATATCGTAATATGAACAGTTAAGTAAGTGCGTGATAGCCGTATCTAGATGTAGGTAGCAATATGTACATACGCAGTGCGTACGCCCGGCCTAGTAACTATATATATGTAGATGTATGCTTATAATTTTGCTGCAGCCCGTTTCAGTTTTTATACTTTTTGAAAATGGCTGGTGATAAACAGTGTGTCGATCATAAAGTTTTGTACGTCATGATAAATTAGTTGGTTAGCTTTATTTTGGTGTAGATTAAGAGTTTTTTATATTTTTTTTCAAGCTATTCCTTTTCAACGCGTACGGAGTTTTGAGTATACTTTACGACGTTTCACTGGAAAACATGTTTCCGGTATTTGTTTTATACTTAATGTCGAGAATGTCACTGGTCGCCGCTCGTCTGCTTCTCTTATTTTTAAATTTCAATTTTATAGGAATAAATTGATTGAAATTGATTTTTCTGTTATTATATTTTGTACATTAGGTTTATAATTTTCCATAGCTTTTTTAATAACCCCGAGAGGGTTATAGCCATAGTCTGACATACTCGTCAAGTGCGGATTGGCAGGCTTCTTACACCTTAACGATTTTGTTTGAAACTCTAAATAGTGCAGATATCCGAACGCTGTAGGTATCTATTTTAAGAATTCCATAATTATTCCATAAATGTTAATCGCTAGTAATAGGTTGATTTTCTTATTAATACGATCATATTAAAACGTACGTAATTATTAACACAAGATTCTATTAGAATTCTAAAATAAGAATGTAATATAAAAAAACTAAAAATATAAAGCAATTTATAATAGCAAGTTACAAACTGTATTTAAAATAATAATCCTCAACCCTTCCAACCCTATTTCAATTCAGTTTTACTAGAATTTTGGTTGCTGTTTTTGGCAGCATATTACTATAAGTTCTACTACGAATACAGCACTTTTGCCAAATTCGCCGGCTGCCTTTTTTCTCTGTTATCTTTGTGCCTGATATCTTTTTGGTTGCAATGTGTGAGAGAAACAAATTTTTTTTTCAGACTTTTCTTGAATAGCCCGATTCAACCTCATTTCTTGCAACTCACACATATGCAAATACAGATTACAATAATTACCACTACTAGGGTGGCTTCAAGATGTTCAACACGATTGGCCTAACACAATCAGCGACTCATTACTTTGTTGCCGTGAATTAAAGTTCAATTTTGAATGGCACACGCACGCTTTTATAATGAATGCGTTTGATGTATAGCAAACTAATATTATAAATGGCTTGTATATGTAGATAGATCGATACTAATTGGTACGCAGCAACAAGGTTTAGTGCTAAGCGATGCGTCAATATCCTGCTTATTCTATTCATACCGGCTAAGCTCTGTAAGCTTATGATTGCCTGGTACATTGCGTGTACTATGTAAGTGTTAACGACATTTTTAAATTATAATAACAATAAAATAATAAGGGTTTGCTTTTAAATATTTATTAAAATGTGTTTTTTAATTCATAGAAATATTATGTTAAGTGGTGTAAATTGACCGTTTAATATTAATTACTATTTAATATAGTTTAACATAAATGTTATGTGAAATCGGCCGCCATTTTGTAAATATTACGGTCAGAACACATTTCTCATGTCAATTTAACGGCGCATTAATTCAGTAATGAGTGTCTGGCCATTGGACGAAAATTATTGTCGCTTTTGAAGGATTTTTGGATTAACTTTTAATTTAACATTAATTAATAATTGCTTATGTAATTAATTTCCGGTTTAAATCCGCTTTTGTTGTCTCGATCGGACTGATAAGAGAATGGAATGATATTTCGTCAATGCAATGTCTGGATTTATGTCGCTGTTTAAATTTCGAACATCTCTAAGATCAGTCACAGTACAACAGAGATAGACCTATGCGATTGAAGGTCGCACGAGTGAGATAGTACATGCATATCTGTTTTGCTCATACATATAAGCGGAACGTGAACAAGTTTTCAATTACTCGTAAAGCGAGATATTAATTACTTTGTTTGCAAAATGATGGTGTTAAATTCTCTTAAGTGTATTCTAAAAGGTGGCCGGTGTGCGACCGAACCTGAACAGGTTTAATGGAATAACGGGTCTGGAAGATTCATGATTTGTTTAGCGATCAAAGTTTTGATGACACTAAAAACAAAATGACTCTTGCGCATATCAGCCTGACGTATCTATACATGTGCCACTGACACCAATGGTTACTAGGAAATCAGAAACGCAAGAATTCCGACGTTAGGTTTGATTGTACTGTGGTAATAATTAATAATTATTATTTGTTGATAATAGCAATCTTCAGTTTTAGTAATAACGAAATTTATAGCTCATTTACATAAGATTACCCAGTGTTTTTTTACTCTGATAGTCGGCCATTTTCGGCATTGATAATAATGGGCTCATTTAAAAATAATTGACTCATATTTTTCTATTTGGAATTTTCATCAGCAATGCAGAGTTAAAATGTTTTATTAAATATTTAAATTAATAATTATTATTTAATAAATAAAACATGATTTGCAAAGCACACAAGTATACATAACATTGTCGAAGCCCGCGTGTACCAGGCAATAATGAAGGCGAGGAGATCCAACTGACGTTCTACATGATTCGACGCACCGCTATCGCGGGGCGAGGGGCCACAAACCGCTAGAGAACGGCCCTGAGCAGCGCCAATGTTGATTACAGATACACCCCTGCGTGCTACATTCTGATCTATGAGTACTAGGAAGACATGGACGCTGGGAGATTTCACTATTGTTTTACCTAGCTAATTGTACTTTTCTTAACGCATCAATACTATTGTAGTTGCGGCGCAAATGCAAGCCTTGGGTTTTATTAAAGATCGCGATGGTAAAATTAACAATACATGCATGATGCAGTTGTGTTAAATATAATAATAATACTTGCCTTTACATTGCCTACTAAATTAATTAATATTAATCTAGTAATAGAATTTAAAGCTTCTTATCAGCATTCTTATTCGGTAACGACCCTGTTTTTAAATAGGCCTGCAAGACAAAATTAAATCTGCACCAATAAAACAGTTCCTGCTTGTAATAGATAAACACATAGCCTTACTAGCGACACGTAAAACGTATGCCGCATAGTAGACACGTGTCAGATACGTAAGACGCATCTATAGCAACCTCGTAAGACGGCTCGCTGTTATCGCTCTACGGTTCGGTTATGCGACCCTGGTAACAATCGACGATCGCGCTACATGCTATCATCACTATGTAACAAACATACACAGATATAAATGTGTCTATGTGTGTGTACGGCTGCATTATACATATTGCATGTTCGCGCGTTAACAACTACATATGCACCGTTTATATATCTGGTGCTGTGCAAGTGTGCGTGTTCTGTAATTACGTCATTATCAGTATGTAATCAAGCGAACATCGGTTAAATTGATTTCCCCAATTAAGGTGTGTCTTGTTTTGGATCTGCATTACAGTATTTCGTGTCGTATGGACCTTAACGTGCCAGCAAGAATCGACTTAGTGTCCATTAATCTAATAATCTATTACTAGCTACGACCACTAAGATTTTATGGGTAGAAGTAAAAATGATATAGTTAATTTCGTATTGGGATTAAATTACTTTCAATATTTTATGAGCTTTATACATATTTCCTCCTTCGTCTTACTTACGTTCATTAGAAAATACTTTATTTGTTATGAAGAACAATATGACCCTAAGAAGTCTTTAAATGAAAATAGCTTCCATTTATATTGATAATTCCAATTGTATCTATAGTGAATTGTATCAAAATCTATTTAGTAGTTTTAGTATGAAATGGGAACAGAACAGACATTCGCAGTTCAATATTAGTCTGTATTAAAATATTATACGTTTTATTTAATTTGTTATTTATGGGCAGAGCTTGTAATCTCCAAGAATATTATACAAATTTTTCCTTAGACCTTAATAGATCTTCTTTCATCAATATGATGGTGTTTAACAAAAGAAATATTACGATTATTATAAGAAAAATTTGCCCCAAATATGACACTAATTAGTTTGTGACTGAAAATGATTATTGTATAGCATTTAATTAAAAACTATTGTTCTTTAATGTGAAGTTGTGAAGTTACTAGTATTTCTCACCAATATTTAATTTTAAATTGCATTAAATTTCGAAATGTCTAACTGTGAACTCTCTCGTTTTTTAGAAATATAATATCTCACCGTTGGCCCTCGTAAAATCTCCCCAAAAAGCCTACGTGGAAGGAGTGCAAAGAAAATAACCGAGAGATCGTATGAAAAGCGCCGTGTGTAGAGCGCTGCTGGGTCAAGGTTATACTTTTTTAAAACAAGAGGCCTGTCCCGTTGTAGGATAGTGAAATATTCGTGAATTTTCACGTCCCAACATTTTCATTAATAGATAAGGTTTCAAAAAAAAAAAATATTTGGCACAGAGGCAAGATATTCGTTGTGTTGCAGAAGTTTTTGTTATGGCAATACACTAATATATTATACTGGTATTCAAATATGTAATAGGTATTCATAAAAATACTCGAATGTTTATAACGGAGGCGATTTTTGTCAAAGCGTTTTTATCGGTGTTGTAATCCGATAAGAACTCTACAATTTTAGTCGAGTGAAAAAATTCTACAATTTTAGAAAAATGAAAAACGGCGAAATATTTTCTGCAATAATTTACATTGCCAGAAATATAAGAGTGTTCTTACTGGAACGTAACGAAATTTGTCCCATCGGCAAATATATTCTTCGTGCTTTGTAGTAGGTAGCATTATTTTTGCTGATACCGTAACTGCTCATTTTATATCATATAATATATGCTATCTGATTCACTTCCTTTTAGAATAGTTATAAATGCATTTTTGTAATACAAGCAAGAAACTGGTACACTGATCAACTGAACTTAAATACTGTAGTTGAAAATCAGTATTTAACTTAAAATAGCAAAAACGGATAGTTATTTTGTAAATATTGATAGATGCGCTAACATTTCTGAGGTTATTGTTTGTTTATAATCAAATTATTTTAATTTGATAAATTTATTCTGTTATGGTTATTAATATTGTTAAATAATCAAAAGAGAATAAAAACTGTGTACTCTACAACTGTACAATGTATATATTCGGTGCACATTTTGCCTCTACCACGTACAATCTGGCACACGCGGCTCATGCAAACTTTTATACGTTCATATTATGATATATGTAGGTATACCTTGATTCTATTGCGAATCAGTCGCACACATGCAAATACTGTACGTTCGCAATATAACTAATTCGGCTAAAAGTCCCTAACAGAAATCACCGCGGCGTCCAATACACATTTTTTTTCATCGATTGTCCCCGCGTCACAAATGTGCGTGTGTTTCGAGTGTCATTGATGCATTTCGGTATGGGGCCGGGGGGCGGTAGGGGCAGGCGGCCGGACCAGCGTGCCATATTACCGAACGCACTCCACTCAGTGTGCGTTCGGCTACCGCGTTGTGCAGACGTACGTCGCGCCTTCCCACGCAACTTACTCGCGAAACTCGATCTGCTGACTAGAAAAAAAATACCTAAACAGCCCCGAGTGAATTCATACAAGGTTTGTCGTAGTGCTTCGATTTCGATAAAAACAGTTCGCAATTAAACTCGACGCGCGAACTTCTCGACATACCACTTTTTACTAGTGCAACTTTGCATAAGTCAGGAATGGACATAGGAACTCGCGATGAGTAAGTGGGCCTTGGCATTAGTACGTGGTGACGGCAAAAAAAAATGCAATTAGCCCATCGATGAGGCTGTCGTGTACCTAAGTTTCCTTTGTCACGCCAGTTCGAACAAGAAAAGGCATTGTGTTAATAAATTCACCAGCCTAACCGGCTACTTATTTAGTCGCTAGCACACTCAAGTAGTTTCCTGGTATTTTTAAAGCGAAATAAAGACTGCTGCTCGAAGGTTTTCTAGTTTCTTTGTGCCTTTGCATTTTGTGTTTTTCATGTAAATTATTTGACGGTGGCAGCTAACAATCTAGTGTTTACGACGGTATTTGCGCTGTTTTTAGTTCGTTTTAGTTATAAACTGAGTTTCGCTACTACATTTATAAATTTGATGTACATTTTTCTGAATTTATTACATTATTTGATGATTATACAATATATTAACTACATTTTCATCTACGTGTGCATCCATGACGCGAGGAGTACACAATTTATAATTATGTACCGCCTTCTTTTCGTTGGAGCGGTAAGTTTTATTAACCAAATTATGCAATATCATATACAATAATAGAAATTTAACAGTTTTAAAATATTTTTAATGCAATTTCAACCGTTGATATTTCTTAAATTCGGCGCAACGGTACCAGAAGCGCAGAATTCAGCTGAAGTTTAGTGTGTTGTGAGTTTGAAAGTAATTTCGGAGTTGAAACGCGCGTTCGAGTAATCAAATCCTTCACGCTCCTTACGGCGCTGATAACGGGCCGCGTATCGGTTTATGGAGATCTGCAACTACATTTCGTTTCCAAAACGGTTCTTTTTTTAGTTGGTATTTGAATTTTTATTCAGTTTATAACTTTTAACATTGTATGTCTTTAAAAAGTCTTTTATATTCCAATGAAACAATATTGAACACGACCTTTTTAACAATTCTTAAGATAAATATATTTTAGTGCAACCTATAATTACCTACCATTGTCTATCCCGTGAGGGACTTGGCGTGAAGATTAAACAGTAATGTGTAACTTAATATTTAACGACTCTACATTTTTATGAAATATATTTATCACTTTATTCTTTACTTCAGTGTAAATTGCGCTTTGAACCCTTCCCGGAAATCTCATGGTACTGAGAATGTCATGAATTGCCTTATAAAGAAAACAATTTCATTATTCTGTATAAGGGCATATGACACAATTCTGAATATAAGACGGAACATTGCAATTCGTAATAGTCGTGGGCTGATAAGCGCTAATCGTGTTTCGCTTAGGACTTCACATTTCGATTGAACAAAGTTAATGTTTGTATCTAATATATATGTACATATTGAGATTGTGTTGTTGTTGATTTAAACATGTTCGGAGTCTGAGACTAAAGCGTAACTGGTAAAACGTGGGAGTGTACTATACTCCTATGCCTACCCCTTCGGGGATTATAGGCGTAATGTTACATTAACATGTTGCAAAAAGCCACATTTATAAATACAAAGAGAAAAGTTAATAAACAATGCAAGCGGTATATTTAAACTTTAAAATAGGTACTCGACATTTAAATATTTTCATTTGTTTCCATATATTTGCTTATTTTAAAATCGTTCAAAAACCTTCCTTAGTGTACTATAATTGCTAATTTTAATTTAAAAATTTAAATTCGTTTTTGTTCTCTCAAAATCATTTCTCTTCTTCAATGTCTTTTTCAACTATCTTCGTAATAAAGTGACAGACGATAGAATCAAAACTGTTACGATGTTTCGCGATCAAGCCTATTATAACTAATTCTTTAACTGTATACTCACTGACAGCTTTACAAACAGTTGTTTCGTTTTAAAATCACGTCTGTGTCATTCGATTTACATTCTTATGTGAAAATTTATAAGGATAAAGAGTTGTGACGTTTAACTAAACCAACCTTACAACTAAATTCACTAGATGCCGTCAGTATAAAAGATGAAATTATAATATCCAAAGAGTACATTTTAGGTACGTAACATGTTATTATTAATTAGATATACAGTAGGAGAGTTTTCTAACTGTTATATCATCACGCCAGGTTCCTTATGGGGTAGCAGTGCGTCCTAAATGTGCTTATCATTGCGAGACTGACTTGATTCTTCCACAGTGTAATAATATAGGTACAAACATAATTAAACTATATTAGTTAATAGAGTTTAGTTCAGTATCATTTTATGTTCCTCTTAAAGAAGTATTTAAATGATTATTTCTATACTATTAAGGTTTTTCGGCGCACATGTTTAAACGTGATTTAAATTTCAAAATAGATAAATAGCCATATTATAATATGGCTTCTATAAATATATACTATGATTCTGAAAATAGTTCAATACTTGTAGTGTAAAACATGGAAAATACAAAGAAAAGTTTTACTGCTGTCAAAATGAAGAATAGCTTTCTTGGAATACCATTGAGATGTGCCTTTATATTGCAAGATCTTTTTCTATATATTGTATCACCGATTACTATCTATATTTTACGTTTTTGTGATGTTTTCTGTCAAGTAATACCTGTATTTTTAAAAGAATCCAATTGTTTTCTTTTATACATACATATGTAACATTGTAATTAAAAAATATGATGTTATCTTGTTGAAGTAGAAGTTTACAAATTGTTCATCAACAATCAACACCATCAAATCAAATCTTTTACGGGGTATGCATGGAGAACCTAGCGTCAAATATCTCCTTATAGATCTGCCGTGCTTCTTTACATTCATCACTCTCTGAGATTTAACGTCCCCATCAGTCAACATTAGTCTTATTTAGTTAAAACTATACACGCTGGAGTGGACTAGTTATTACCTCGGCAGTTTACTAGCTGGCTGCTCATGAAAAACGTCGTGTCGTGTCCAAAGCCGTAAAGTGGGCTCGTTGTTATCGCGAAAAGAAAATAACGGCTGGAGCGGTGACCGCACGGGGCGACTGCCATCGCAACTGCACACATCTGCCGCGCTTTGTGGAGACGAAAACGTCTTGAGACGAAGTGTTCTCTGTGTATGACGAATATTCTCTATACATGGTAAATCTTCTTTATGTATGACGAATATTGTCTCTATGTGATAAATATTCTCTATACGTCATAAATGTTCTTTTTTATGACGAATATTCTCTATGTATGACAAACATGCTCTGTAAATGATGATTTTTTTTTTATGACAAATATTGTCTGTATATGACGAATATTCCTAGTATTTAACGATAGAATACTTTATGCCAAATATTCTCAAAAAAGCGATTTAAGAAAGGATTGTATTTCAATGAATAAAGAAACAATATATACATGTATGTACTTTCTTTTTTAAGCCGTTTTTTTAAAAACTTAGCCTATGCTCAGTTTGCAAAATAAAGTAGGTTCTAATGAAACTGAAACAGTCTTCTAGTTTAATAATGATTGTGAAGAGTGTTTCAACGCGACGTCCTGGTATTTCTTAAAAGTACTTGCATGCACATATTTTCACGCCAGGTTTCTTATGGGGTCTCAGAGAGCAGGTGGAAATAAAAAAAGTAGTTTTTAATGGACGCCCACTTAGCAGGGAAATATCTGTTAAATTTAAAGACAGCTCCATGCTTGATGTGGGGATTGTGGGGCAAAATCTCCCCTATGAAAGTGCACAAGGGCGCTCATTAGGAGAGCTGTAGGTCTCCGCGTGGGTCAGTCTCCGCCGCGACCTCGCTGCCAACGGCGGGAGCTCATGAGGAAGGACCTCGTATAGGTCCGAAACTAGTCGAGCCATCCCGAAAAACGTACGTGAGTTAAGTCGGTACATACTCGTATATAATCATGTGTATAAATACTCACGAAATATTTAATAGTAAAGCCATAGCTCCAGGAGCGGACTGAGGCAGACTGATGATGATGTCACATTACAAGGAATCGAAGACTGATAACAGTTCATTTATTAGTGACTTATAATGTTACCACTGAATTTTATAAGTGCACCACATATGTTCTCCAACAGCCTGACTTGACTGGTAAATAGCTTAAGCCATTAAGCTTGTACTCCATCCCTTATAACCTAGATTTAGGTTAACAGTAAAGACTAAATAAATAAATATCAATAAAGTGTTTGACAACGTAAAAAACATCTTGCCAGTCGCGTCAAACGCTTTCAGCTTACAAATATCTTAGCCTAGTTAGTTATATCTTAGTTAGTTAGAAATAAGAAACGTTCAATCTTGCTATTTTTGCCGCAAACAGCCAGTGATTACGATTGTGTTGTTGCTTGAATGGGTTAAGTTCTTTGTAGAGCTAAATAGGTCTTAGACTTTGCTACCTATCGGACTATGTCGGACTGAATAAGCAATGGTTTGTAAATTTGCCCTTCATGAAACTCTTTCCACAAATTTTTTATTCAAATTTACATTAGTTCATAATGCACAGGTGAGTCTTGCTATCAGGTTAATGGTTTCCATATATTTATTTATTTGTTATTTTCTAGCTAAATCTTGTTGTCTTGTGAAATATATTGATACCCTAATTGATAAAATACCCTCAAGTACAAAAAGGCTTTACCAAAGAAGTACTTAAGTACAAATTCAATCAAACGATATTGATTCTTATGCTGTACATAGTATTAAACGGTTGGAATGTAAGGGATAAGTAAAAAGGGCTTGAGGGCTAGTTTGTATGGATTGAAATGGTAATAACAGCGTACTGCGCACTTTGCCTGGCTGCCTAAAACGTGGCCGTATTCAGAACTACGTGAGTATTAAAACCACTTGATAATGCCCATGTACCACCCAGCGCGATCAGCGAGTAAAGGTACTAAGAACGCAAATTTGAACAACCGTTAACGGCAAGCAAGTGGTTTTTTATAATTAGCCTTGCAAAAAGATAGACAGGTCGCCTTACTGTGAGTGGTCACCGTCGTTTATGGACATTGGCAGCACTAGAGGAATGATCAATGTTTTGCCGGCTTGAGGGAGAGAGTAGTTCTCTTTGCGCTTTTTCTGAATTTTTATCTATTTGATCTTTTATAGTGTATATAAATAATAAACATACCTCAGGGGAAGTGTATTTAGATCAACTTGTAACATTGCTCTTATGTATCTTTTTATGTTAGACAGTTACATAGGTCACTTCACGCTACTCCCCTTCGTGTACTCATACACTTAAAGAATCAAGGCAATGGCTCATTTTAAAACATGATCAATTTTCTTAAAATGTCGATTGGTTTGATTATCACTAAAAGTAAATTTCATAATTATCTATTATCCATGCCCTCTCAAAAGTCGAGGTATACGGAATTTTTTATGTACACTATATTGTATCTTTATCGCTGATAGTTTAACAAGTGCATAGAACCGTTTTTCGCTAATCGCGGAGCGCTTAAAATACAGCAACTCTGCACGGTTACACTAAAGTTAGGTATTCTGTGTGTAGAGATAACGCTGGGCTTGACGCAGCTAATTCTAGTTTCGAGCGAGCGGGGCACAAAAACTGCGCCGAGATGGCAAATGGCCGCGGTCGGTTATCGCTACATGGGAACGGGAGCCCTCCGCGATTTAATCTCCTCAAAAGCCTCGCCGTCTCTACGTGCGTCTCTACATTTTTTTTTGCTCACAACGGTAAACAGTTCACTCGGTACAGTTTCGTTCGGTCTATTTTTTATCTGTGCTAATTGGTACATTTAAAGGCTTTAATTAGGCACATAGGAAGACGGTGCGTTTGTACATGCGCTATCTAAAGTTCTCTTTCATTTGTTTTGCTGTTTTTTGCTCTACCATTCCGTATCTAAAAGTCGTTTCGCTTATAATGAATATTGTAAGTCAATACGCAGATGCAAAATTTAATACATTTGTACTAATGTAGGTGTTGTATAAATGATTAATTAAAAACAGATCGTCAAAATGATTCTGTGTTCTGGTAGTTTCTAGATTGTTCGATATTTAAATCTTTGGATATTAATAACGTTTTGCAAAACTACCTACAATGTAATAAATCGTTTAGAATAATATAAATGCAATTTCTTAGTTATTCAAAAGTCAAAGTTTCTTGCTCTCTAAAATAAGTACTTCTTCATCATATCTAATCTTAATATCCACTAAAAGTACCAGTTTCTACTCCTTAGGACTATATTAGGAGGTGTCGTGTTTTAGTGTGCCTGGCTACCGCACACCGGTTCAAAACTCAAACTTTATTCTTCCAAATTTATTAAAACATGAGGTCATCAACGTTACGACTTTTGATTTTCACGTGTAGAAGAAGCACTTCAAGTCTGTAACGATAGATATATTTGACACTCGGTTATCTCTGCTTATCCCGTAAGAGACCTAGTATGATGGTACTAATAATAATTTTCGCGTGTACTATGATTTAACTACGAAATAGACGAAATCTTTCTGTATTTTTTTTTTAACAAATTCATGATTTAGTTATCAACTTACTCTAACTAGTCTAACTGACAGTGTCAGTCTAATACGACTGTGTAGGCATACTCCGGTACTTTTTGAAGGATATCTATGGAGTAGATAATCAGATACCAGTGTACACTTTCGACTGCTATCTGCTTGTTTGATATTCTCTTCACTTAAACGTATACAATAAATAAATATATTTCTTGTTAGAAAAAAGAAAACGTAAGCTGCCATATTGTACGTAATCGGTCAATCTGAGCGAATGACAATTGACTGGGTACGCGTGGCGATTTCTAAACATGTTCCCTAGGTCTTCGCATTTTAAAAATGGAACAGGTATATAAAAGTAGGTGGGTAGTTGTGGAAAATAACGTCGAGCCGTTAAAACTGAAAGTTATTGGTGCCTACCTATTATTAAAAAGCATCTATCATACAGAACGGCCAGTTCGAATGAGCTGCTGTCAAAATTAGCCCCGGCGCAGTTAACAAAAACATTTCAGGCTGTAATCACCCCATTTCTATTCCGAATAAATAGAAACTGGGAGGTTACATTAGTACGAGGCTCTCGCAAACAATAAACCGGCTCATTGAAAAGTATTGTGCAAATAGGGGTGTGAGTGGGCAATGCACCCTCAACAAAAAGTAGGCTTACGAAAATGAAACGTATCAGCCAGTGACTGACCTGACGCAACGTGGCCCGCGGTAGCCCTTCCTGCTGTTTACGTTATGCTCGCCTGGAACATTGCTTATACATCGGTTATCCTCATTGAGTTTTTCACGTTTTTTTTTGTTACACATTTATAAATTAGTTACCATTGTGTCATTACGCTAGGTCGCTTACGGGTAGACAGAAAGGACTAGTTAGTGCTGGCAGATAGCTTTGCTATTACAAAAATATTTTATATTGGACTACGTGAAATATTTAGGTACTTTGGTCCTCATTATTTTTTGACGATGAAATATATTTTTTTATTATCGTCATTTTGTCTATTACAGTTATTTCAAAAATATTTATAACTACCAATATAACGGTAACGGTTAACGGTACCCCGTGATATTTGAAGTATAATTATTAATATTTTATACTTTGATATGATGGGTTTTCTGTGAAATAAAATTTCATTAGGCTTAATTACGCTTATCAACATTCACAGCTTATTTATTTGGGACAGAACCAAACCGGCCTATTCTAAAAACAGAGGTTAAATTGAGGGCAGTATTTTGTTAAATATAAAGGTCTGCGATCGTACCTTACAAAGGTATTTTCTACATTAAATACCTTTCACTAAAGGCACATAAAAAACATTAGGTTCTGAAATCAATTTTGGTGATTATCATGTTCATAACCTTGCTGCACGTTTATGATTAGAATATTATTTTCACAGGTTTCCGAACGCGCACCTAAATAGAGTGTCACTACATAAATGACACACCCCTTAACAAATTTGTGTTGACGTGTTCTAATCCTATTCTTTTTACTAGATTAAATGTTATTATTGTGCCAGTTACAAGTTGTGTAGGTATAAAAATAAATTTTATAATGCTTACAATTTGTTATTATTGCCATAAATTTATAGTATCAACTATCATCATTCGGAATGGCTGTGATTGACGTTGATTAAATCAACATATTTGTCGTAATTATTTTTTTGTGTCAAAGTATAATCAAATATTATTATATGAACCAATGACTAGTTTAGTTAGCATAACATTTTTCTTCTTGAACGAGTGAGTGCTTTGAATTAATTATATTTCGTTATATTTTATTGTGACTTCGTTCATACACTACTTGGACAACTTTGACGTGAGAATAGTCCATTCCTGGCATACACTACGTCGAAATCGAAGAAATACGACAAAACAACGTACCAGAACACATTTTAATTCCGTAGAAATTTCATTCATCCACCTCCCAGTACGAAATGGGTTCAAAGAACTGAATTTCGTACGTAACGAACGCAAATTGAAACCAAAGACATAAGTGCTGTGTGACTGCGAATCCAAGATGGCCGCAAAAAGAAAAGCCGGAGCGCTGCTTCAACACGTTTTGCCTAAGGTAATCTTTTATTTTTATTTTTTATTCCTCCACGTATCATATAAATAATATCGGCCAGTAATAATATCCCGTATTCCTTATGTCATCGACCAAGTACACTTGAACTTTTGTCGAGTGCACTCATTCACGGATGAGGGATCGAGTTTGATCGGCCAAGATAAACTCAAGGTAAGAGAATCCGCGACGCTTCTTTAATACGGCCACCTTCCCGTCGCTACTATAAAGCGCACTAAAAATGGTGTAATTAAAGGAATTTATAATGACACCCGTGATGTTACTCGATCGGATTGCGAAGGATTTCGCCTTATACTTGTACCTAAGTAAGAAGGTTCCAATCCGACACGGCTGCGTTGTAGACGTCGCCGCAGCGAAATTGGCGCCAAAGTCAGTTTTCCCGCCGCGAGCAGTTCGCCTTGCAAAATGGCGGAGTCTCGAATGACACGCGGCTTCATTGAAAAGGTAGTATGGACATACCTATTCATTTGATGTAATTAATTACATCGCAACGAATCAATCGCGCAATCAGGGATTTTTTTATATATTAAACAGTAGTTTAATTAATTTTTGTAATTTATTAATGATTTTAACACATGTTATAATATTCAAATAGCATTTTTTTACTATTATAATTTAAAATAACTATAACTTTATTAGCAAATATGTTACCTTTTAATATAAGTCTAAAGTAAAGATGTAAAGACAAGCTAAATACATATAAGCAAATACCTACGATGCCAATGACAACTTAAAGCTTTGGAACTGTCAATATATTAGGAACATTGAAACGTCAAACAGGTTAAAAACCCAGCTAGTAACAAACACAATAATGTTGATTTTTTTCAATATGAAAATAGTTTTTTTAAAGTTATTATTTTCAAAAGTTTTAACACGAAAATTAGTATAAAACATAATATAGCAACGGAATGTCTGTCGATGGTCAGCTCGCCTGATCCACAGTACGCCGGCGCGCAGTGACCAATGAGGCGCCGGGCGACCTTGCACGCTAGTCTCTGCTGTGTATCTAAACCTAGTTAGACGTCCTACGGCACAGTTGCCAAGTTTTATCGAGGAAAATATAGGACTATACAGTAGATAATCTATGTTTAAGTTAACGACAGCGAGTACTTTATGCTTTTTTCTTGCCTTCTGAATCTATATAGTATATTCGTATGTATGTACCTTCGAGAATGTTCTTTTTGTTATTTTTGATTTAATGTTTATTGCAGATTAGACACGTGTCGCATACCGTTTAAGTAAGCGTTTTCTAGCAAAAATGTGGGAAATTTGTTATTTAATACTTCTTCTTAGCGTGTCGATGACAAACACATTTTAAGTCCCTAAATGGTTTTAGCCCAGAATTTTGCCACGCTGA
>DWME01003165.1:0-18940 GCA_018244795.1 Parelbella ahira ahira | reverse complement strand
GGTTAGATGTGTAGAGCAGAAGACCGAGCTCAGTGGCGTGCCATTGGAGAGGCCTATGTCCAGCAGTAGACGATGACAGGCTGGTAGAGTGTGTGTGTGATCATTAAAAAGGAAAAAACTAACAGAATCGCATGCCAATCAAACAGTATGAAACAAGCCTAAAAAATGCACAACATATACCTTAAACATCAATAAGTCACATTTGTAAGTCATATAAAAAGAGCAAAAACCGAAACCCTAAATTGAACTATTTAAATGCAACCATTCCCTATTTTAAGAAACCGTAGGACCCTCCCCGTATATCATTTTAATAGGCATACCTGAAATGACCCGAGGAAGCGTAGGAATGGCCGAATTATTCAGAATTTGACCGACTTCCATACCATCCTGATTCGTATATTTACACAATATTAAGAATATTTTCCGGTGAGGTTTTGCTTCATATCAACAAAGTCTGAGTCACTGAACAAGATATCAAATTGTATGTTTGTTTATTAAATTTTAAAAGCTGCTTCTGTTCATAAAACGGTTGGTACTTAAATGAATGAACTTCGGTCAGTAAATTTCATAGACATTTTTGTTTTTCAGATAGAACTTAAAATAGTGACGCAGGCTTTTCAGAAATCATCCATAGTGACCAATATTAAAATAGGTTAATGACTAAAGAGTTCGTTAGAAAGACGTCGTTGTTCTATCTGAACTGTAAAAGGGTGGATGAATATTTTTCATGCCACCCCAAAGTGCGGGTTAATGTTCTTACCTTGACACAAGCAAGGTTTTTTCTATTAGTATGTATGTTGTAACTTACTCCTCCGGCATTTATGGAGTGTTTTAGTTATTTATGGACAAGGGTATCCTGAGATGGTTCAATAAAGTGTGGTGAAATTGTGATAAAGGATTTTTGAAGACAGGAAAGGGAACTAACAACAGCAAAATTGTACGGTAAACTTAATTTATGAAATAGTTTTTGTGGGGATCATTTGCGTATGCAGTGAGGCTTCTATCTTAGATGGAATAGACAATGGTAACTTTTTAGAGAAGTGAGGAATGAGTGAACTGCCCGGCATACTTTATTGATTTGATTTTGAAAGACAGTGGCAAATTGTGTAACCGACCTGATTTCGTATTCTAGGAGGCTTGGACTTCGATACCAGTAGATATGATAGGGCTACGATCGATGAAAATAAGCATTAGTATGGAGAATTCGCACCACTGTTAAATAAAACACGGATGGTCTTCGCTTGAAAAGGTGATGTGATTTGTGTAGGTATTGTGTTTCGGACAGATGATCTGAAGCCCTTTCACGACAGTATTTTAATGTTTGAAAAGTAATTCATCGGGTACGATTGAAAATTGTCCTAATCTTTTGATGGCAATCTTGCAAAATGCAAAGTACATTTTTAGGCTAATTTCTGAGGTTCCCTGAGCATGATGACCTATCATGGCAGTTCTTTCAATGTATCAAGGAGGGCTTAGGGTGATCAACAAAAACTTGTCCCAAATACGTAGTAAAATATTGAGCGTAGCAACAAATTTTGATTCTCATTTTTAATCTGGTCCTCACTTGGCTTCTAGATCTTCTATATTTCAATTTATTAAACCTATATTTTCATAAACTTGTTTGAACTTATTTGGTACTTATGGCAAACATTTTTAAGGTGACGGTGATTTTAAGTATTTAGTCCGCATTGTGAAAGCTTTTTAAATAAATGTTATTGCTAATTCAGCCTTGTATCTATTACTGACATCAAATTTAAGTTTCAATTTAGAAGTTCTTTTGCCGTAGTAGTCGCTGCTGGCATTTTTATTTTTATGTCGATAGGTGCGTAGGTTTTTCGTAATTTCATTTTATAACATCGTTACTTGAATATTTGAGATGGAATTTTCGGGCTCTGAAATAATTTCTTTTTAACTACATACGTTATTGTTAGTTCTTGTTCCATTGGTTCATGACTGCTTCGTTGGTCAAGGGGTTGCGAGCGATTTTTCTAATTTAGAATTTCTAGTCATTACTAGACCGTAATTGTGCCCGGTGTATGGCAATAGGCTCACCTACTATTCCACGGGACTTAAGTGTAACTGGTGAACAGTGGAGTGTACTACACTTCGTTGCCTACCCCTTCGGGGATTACAGGCGTGGTGTTACGTTTGTTCCATTGGTTAAAGATTTCGACGGATGTTACATGCGTAAGGAGTTTATCCTAACAGTGGAACGATATAAGTGTTGATAATTATAATTTATCTTAAGTGTAAAATGTAGTTTTCTCTTATTTATAATTAAGGACCATGTATAATATTTTCTAAACACCGTATCTATACACCTTTCACACATTGTATGAAATTATTAATTAACAAACATTTAGTTTATTAACGATGAAAGTTAAAGGGATCCTACTTTCGTTCATGATATTTTTAATTGCAGATATTTTGGATTTAGTTATGGGAAGAGGCAGGAAATAGCATTCATATTCAGGATAGGTTTGCGGTTGTCTAGTAACTCAATAACCAGGACGTCTTCTATATGAGGTGCGGTCGTAGTGCTAGCAAGCATTAAACGCTATACGCTCACGACGCCAAAACGTAAGCCAATGAATATAATTTTAGAATTGGCTGGCTCGTTGGTCGAGTGGTCGCAAGTACGTTTGCTAATCGAGAGGTCCTGTATTCGATTGCCGGTATATCATCATCGTCAGCCTCTTGATGTCCATTGCTGGACATAGGCCTCCCCTAAATGGCGCTGGTATAGTAATTGGATGTTTGAATAGTATTTTTGAAATGTCTTATTGTGGATCGGAGTCTGCATTTTGTGCACGGTGTGTGCTAATAGGGTCACCACCTATTTCATGGCGAGGCGTAAACGTAACTGGTGAAATGTGGGAGTGTACTATAGTTGATATATATTCTCACATATTACTTTGACATTAACTGCAATTATACTTATTTAATAGCTTTTAGGTTTCTTTGTTGATGCTTTGTTATTATATACATTTGTTATTTTTTATGTACTATGTACACTTATGTACATTTATGTACACTTTGTATTCTTGTTTCTATAATATAGAAGTTTTTTTTTATTATATTTGGTACAGTAAAATATGTAACGAAAGTTAGCATATGTTTTCAAATCTATTATTGGCCTGCATACATGTCTTCAGTACAAAATATAAAATCTAATATGAAGAATTCCTTAACTATGCCAATACATTTAATAAAAATAGAAAACAAAGAGAATCTTTGTAATTCGATGCGCTTTAAAAACAATATCTTGATTAGTGCCCGCTCGCAGTGAAACCGCGCAACAAGGGCAACACTATCGTCTGTCTGCACACGTCCCTTTGCCATTAGCTCACTTGTAGACATCAATGGTTCTTCACTATACGCTATCCACGTACATGCTACAAATAAGACAATAGCTATAGACCATTGGCTGATCACAATTAACTAATACATGTAAACGTAACTGGTGAAAAGTGGCAGTGTAGTACACTCCCCTGGTTACCCTTTCGGGGATTTCATGCGTCACGTTGCGTTTTACTTTTTAGTACATATAAATACTAATACATAAAGTAATACTTTAGTTAGTAACAGTTAGTAACTTTAGTTAGTAACACTAAAGTAATACTTTAGAGACCTGGATTAGGAACTTCATAATGATTTGATTCATACTTCATAATGATTTATTTGCAGGATAACAAGCGTTCTTATTGTCCCATATTTAACAAGATTACGACTCAATTATTCTTGTCATTACTTTTTCTAAAACACGAACTTGTTATTTGTACTCGAGATGTTTCAGTCATGTGCACCATGAACTATTTTATTATCCATATAATCCACATCTACTAATTTGTGTGTTTCCAATTAGTCTGTTTTCCGGTCTACTTCTCGGTACAAGTCCATTAAGTTATAAGCAATCTCTATTAATCGCTTTAACATTTACCCCGTTCAGTTCTCAAGAGTAATTACTATTAGTTCATAAGAGATGACGCCACGTCAGCTTTGAATCGCGAAAGGAAATTATTCTAGAATCTTTCGAACAAAACACTAAAATATTTATGTTTATTATCACTACCGTATTACTTATACTTACCTATTAATATTATAAATATATCACGTTTTGTACCCAACTACTTATTTCCGTATATATGGAATGCCTTACTAAGAAACGATACAAAATATTGCAATAATCATAAGATGCCTTTATACTCGTATGTAACAAGTGTAAAGAAACATTTTTACTACGAAAATTGCTTAGAAAAGGTCTTAAGTTACTAAACTGAATGGCGAAACACTTTTAAACATAATTTCCTTAACATTTTCGGCAAATATTTGTATATGTGCTGGCAAGGTTTCAACAACAGACATGTATGAGTTTTATAATAGGGGATTAACGCAGACAACACTCGGTGCTCGCAGGTTACTTTATAAGATTAGTCTGGGACACTGGTTGTCAAAGTTTTTCCTGCGTATCAAAATAAATTCTGTTTCGTCATAACATCTCCAAAGCATTGCAATGTACCAATTTTATATCAAGTTGATTACCATTACAAACAGTAGCGATTTGTGCAAGAATTCGCTAGACATACAATCCGAAAGATCATTTCAAATGATACCAACATAGAACTAAAAATAATGCCCCGCAAATAATTGCGTAATACATTTTATTACGGACACAACCAATACACCTCAATGATATCGATAAACGTGCTCAGCTCTGAGATAAAAAGGTCGCATCGGTCAAAGCAACCACTATCCAGTTACTTCCACCGCTTTGAAGAATGCTACTGCGATAAATGAGAGTCAATATAATAAACGATGGAAAGCTTTTAGTGCGTACCTGATTAGAAATATGTTTCAGATCGAAAGATTCAGGAAGCTGCAAGAGTAATGATGATGTGTAGTTCTTAAATATTTTGAGTTGATGCCACTTTTAACGTTGTTCTTAGAAATGGGGCTTAAGTAGATAGTTTTCTGTTGTAGTTTTGACTGTGTTGCAACACTTCTCAGGGCTTAACTTTTTGTTGAGGAACTTCAAATCTTTTTGTATTCAATTTTATCACATTGTCTGCCCGTCTATACTCTAGTCTGATGACGTAATGCTTTCATTATACTACTTATACCGTAGCCGCGGCATTTCAAACAATATTTTGGTTTCAACAATATGAATCTTAGGTAAATAATGGATTACTGCTATTTTCGTTTTGATGTAAATGCACTTTGCCTTGCAGAATAATTAAACCCCTTCAGCTTCTTCGACCTCCAAGTGAACTGATGTTGAGCTAACGTCACTAATGATAATGTTAATTGTTCAGTTCTTAGTTAGTTATCAAGTAATATATTTATTAGAGTGATATGTTTTATAGTAAATCATTGAACAGTATTTGATAAGATTTCACCTGACGGTAGTTCTAACTCTGGGAGAACATAAAAAAAATTTCTTTTACGGAATTCCATTCTAAGTTACGTCTTACACCAAAAAATTATATTCTCCTGAACGAGGTTTTTCTCCGGCGGGAGAGAGGGTCATTTACGAATAAAAGTTTCTTTGCTTTAGAGCTATGAAATTATAACAGTAATTAGAATGACAAAAAAGCGGTTGTTAAATCTTTGAGGAACGGGTGAGCGCTAAATTCCAAAGCAAATGAAAACCTTTAATTTTGAGGTACTTTATGTAGATATATAGATATGTAGATACACACTTACATATTATATTCACATACTTAATGGACGTTTTATTATATTATTGGATATTATATCTTTCATTGCCTGTATGCACAATATAGATCGAAAAAAAAGGTACAATCCTTTCAGTAGTGGTTTTCTAATTTTAAAATTCAAGTAGAGACTCAGATTCTGATATTGTGGCCGGTGTATGGCAATACGCTCACTACCTAGTTCCTGGGACTTAAACGTAACTGGTGAAACGTGGGAGTGTACTACACTCGTGAGGTTACGTTTTTTAGTAGTGATTTTAATAAATTCCTAATCATTATATTAGGTAAATTTTTAACAGTGTGACTTTGGTCCGGTTATTAATATAATATGCGCAAAATCAATGCCTACAAATTGGTCTAATGAATAGCTAATATAATAATTTCACACTACCACATAACCGTTTAACGGCCGTTTGGCTTTTGTTGAACAATTAATATGCTAAGTAGTTCATAGTCAAATGTTAGTGAGATGCCGCTCCACTGGAGGGAGAGATGTAAACGACTTATTTTGTTTAAATATTCCGTATTATAATTATTTAAACGTCAAAGTGTCTAAAAAGTTACTACCTCACTCACGAATATCACAGATAAGGCTTGTTACATATGGTCGCTGACGGCTGACAACGTGACTGTTATGTTTATTGTCACGTTCAATCAACGTTCACATATTAACAATAGACTTAACCTTGTATTAATCATTACCTATCACCTTGTTTTCTCGCTTAAGGAGAAATCTTTTATTTGGTTTCGGTGGGACTTCCGCCTTAGTACATTATGTTACGTTTTTGCCACCAACCGTGAGGTCAATTTTAACCATTCAACTAGTTGAACTTCGTGACTTCGAAACATAAAAAGTATTATTTACGTTTATGAAAAGATTAAAATAACCATCGATTAATCTAGTTGGTCAATAAAATTATACAAAATCAATAGACCAATGGTCACAATAATACATTATTGAGTTGTAACTACAATGTGTTCTAACAATTTTTGTTCGTAGATGCTATTACCAATTAATATTAACTAACTCTTCTGATTCGCGCTGCACCGTGGATAGACCATGATGACATGCTTCAGACCTTCCTCGGTTATGAGATATGGAGGTAAAAAATCATAAATCATCATTCAGATGTGTCCGATATAGACTTGTTCATCACAGAGAATAATTTGATGACACTAGTTTAGAAAGAATACAATAATTATTGTCCCCAATGCCAACTTAAAAAGCGTTAAATGATGTCAGTGCTACCAACTTAACAATAGCTGCGTTCTGATTACAAACACTAATTGCAAGTAATACATTAACGCTGCAGTGACAAGTTGGCTTTGGGTTAGCGAAAGGAGTAATTGTTTTTTTTCTAAAACGCAAGCAAAGTTTGAGAACGCAAGTCTTAGTTTACGACTAACGCTTTTTTCACGAGCGAAAACTGAATTATTCAGTACGAAATCCAACATAGAAATAACGAAAGATCTTTAATATTTCATATATGTAGCTATTATACTAATCGATGTGGTTAATATAAAATTATATGTTATGTTTCATTACGATAATGAAATCATCTTTTTTTATTTGTTTTTATTTTTGTTTTTTTTTTTCATACAGAAATAGCTCGCGTTTGGCTCTCTATAATCATTATTAAATTAAGTTATTGAACTGCGAATAATTGACAATCGAGAATAGTTTTAAATGCGGCTTATCAGCTATTTTTCATATCCTTTAACCCGAGTTATGTAACAATATGGAGGCAGAGTTCATACATCTCAGAGAAAACATTATGGACAACCTTAAGATGCGAAGATATTCACAGTGCTTTCCTTCATCGTTCAGCGCTAGGATATTTAAACTTGAAAATATATACGACTTTGTAGAGATATGTAGGTACACGCCAATATTTTAATTCATGACCACCCGAGTAGAAGGTTCAATTTTAAGCCCGAAGACTACTACTGTTTATTATATTGAATATAAAGAATATTTTATTAAGTTATCTATATAAAAACATGAAATTAGTTATCTAAAATTATTACATCAAAGTCAAAGATCAAAGTTAAATGCGATTTGTTCTTCACATTTTTATACAATGAATTTTAAATAATCTTTAAGCCGTCTTAAATTTTGTTATTGGTAGCTGGTTCTAATAAAGCGATAAATATTATACATAAATATGATAATATAATTTATTGTTACCTATATAATATTCTTTACTTGCGACTATATATTTGCAAATTAAAAAAGTTCATAGTTCAAAGAACTATTTTTCTTACACTTCTCCATAATACATTGTATCCCGCTTCGACCTATATATGTATATATAATAATTAATGATTTGAACATTCCGTGTGTATACATAGAAAATATTGATGGGATTTCTGGGGAAGATATGAAAATATTATTGATAGAATATTATATATATTAAACAAAATATTACAGATAGTCTTATGTTCGTTTGTTTATTTACGATATCCTTGTGTCATAAAACTTTATTCTTCCATTTTGTTGTTTTTTTGGCAATTCATATGGATTTATCATGTTAAATGTAAAATTTATTTTTTACATACTGAATGGTATAGCACATAGGTAGACGGCCCACCCGATGGTCAGTGGTTACCATGGTGATCATCATAGATATTTCTCCTATATGTTAATTAAATCCCTTCCTGGGGCCATGGGTTCAATTGAGCCAGGGCTTAAAAAACCGTGTTACTGCATCACTGGATCCATGTCCCACAAACTACAAGGAAGAATTTCAATTATGTTGACATTAGTTATAAAACACATAAACTACACATGTTTGCGAAGGCATACATACTCGTATATCATTAGTACTTTTTAGTTCTCCAACACTACATTATCACCGACCCATGGGGCACGGAAAATAAAATCGTCATCATAAAATGCTAATATGCGACATTCCCGAGCGGATGTGAGCAATTTCTTTTGTACGTAAATTGGTAATATTTCCCCGCATTAATTCTACGAAATTACCGAACCTAATTTAAAATTAATAGCGGTCACGAGTCTTTTGTATTTTTCCAAGTACAGTTAGCAACAAAAACGACTAAATTTCATCTAATATTCGTGGTGGTCAGGGTTGTCAGATATGACATTGCAAAAAAGTTTTGCGTAATTAATAACAAACATGCCAAAATTCAGTATCAATTATTTGTAATGTTGTTATTAAAATTAGTTGAAACGTATATAAATGCTTTCGCACATTTTAAATTAGAAATGTTTCTCTTTCAATATAAATATCTTATTTGCTTTGAATATACGTATAGACACATATCGTAAAATATAACAATGACAGTATTAAAAATGGTTACACCTTACACAAATGTTGTTCATTTCTTATGACTTCGCGTAAATTGTATTGGCAACCCTACACACGAAAGAGCTTAGAAGATTTTTCTGTTCAAGCGTACGATCTACGACAAAATGTAATTAGTGGGAATCAAAATTATATTAGATGGCACTTTGATGATTTAATTTCGGACGAAGAATTGAAAAGTCTGCCAACCTGGTCTACGCACTTAAATGGTATTTTGCGTAGTTTAATTTTAGTTTCAATATTAGAATTGATTTGCTTATTAATATTTTTCGTAAAGAAGCTGATAGCTATATTATTATAAAGTAGAAACATGGCAAAAACGTTTATATATTATATGAATAATCATTTTATATAAATAACAACGAAAAGTAACTGCGGTGAACGGGCCGCATACCTTGAGACTTCGGAACCTCTGAACTATGAAATGGTATTAGTCTGTAGCTGTAATGACAATTTATCAACACTTGACGCTCAAGGTCTTGGTTTAGTTACGATACGAAAAATTTAATACAACGATACAAAGAAATTCTCAATTCAACCAGCACTTACGCGGGCCCGTTATTCAAACCGTTAATTGTTAAAACATCTTCGAACAGAAGAAACTCACATTTAATTTGAATACGAGTAACTAATTCTAAGCTTTATAAAAGTTTACACGTAAATCTTTTGTTTTGTTTTCACTCACTTGTTTGGGGAAAGTTGAGATTTGTTTTAAAATTTATTCTCGTGGAAGTCCGCCATTTTGTCCCTTCGTACATCCGTTGTTTGAATTCTAAATAGCCAGAAGTTCGTTACGTTTTTACAGCGGGCAAAATTTGCGGTAATGGACCGAAAATTGAATTTCCAAGGGATGATTTAGTTTTTTGCTATGGACAGGCTCGGTAGAAAAAATTCTCTAAATACGTTACAGAAGTAGTGCTATGTGGTTTCGTTTATTATGAGGGTTTCTGCTATTTTCAACGTCCCATCTATGGGTTATTAAAAGTAGAAATTGAATATGACTTTTTTATTTTAAATAATTTCTAACAAAATTGACTGGTAACCACAGAACATAAACGATACCTCTGCACCTATCACCTTGCACTGTTGGTGATATCGGTGACATCTTCATTTTGTTTGTGGTTGTTATTCATATGACTGGGTTGCCATATACCTAAATATTATGTGTATTGGGTGTTAGATATTACTCATGTAAACATATATATAGACGGTATTACTTAAATCTACATAAGCAAAGAAAAACAGTAAAAAATCTTTCGCATTGAATAATAAAAAAAATATTGAAACCTCGTATATTTAAAATGCAATCAAATCTATACATACATATTTATGTCACTTTGTAGGTAAATGGCTACAGAGTCGTGGAGTCGAGTACAATCAGTGTTTAGTTCGTGATGAGAAATTGTGTTTACATACACACGGGTGCTTACTGCGTCGAGCGCTAAACACTTTTTTAAACATAACCTCGATATTACCATTTTTCTATAACTATCATGTTTCAGTAGAGACATCCTTTTCATTTAGAATATTTTGAAAGTTCGTATTTGATTTCAACTTTTTATTAACGAATATCTTGCTGTTATAGATCGAAGTTAATTCCAAATGACAAACAAGTATGTAGTTAGAAATGGCTGGATAACATTAAAATCATTAACTCAAGAGGCAATTACAAAGAAGAAATAATAACTATATATACAGTAGAAATAGTGACTATCAACACATTTGTAAATACTAAACATTTCTAATTTCTCAAACAGAATGTAACTAACACCTGTAACAGTAGCAAGTGTTAGGTTCGCCAAAATTTCCACTCGTGTATCATTTATTCTAAAGCTCTCATAATACGTTATTGCCGCAGTCTCAGACGGGAGATGTACCTGAACGCCGCCATTGTTCCCGCGAAGCCTTTTTTAAAAAGCGCAACAAAGCCACAAGGCACGCGTACAGCCTACAGTACGTGTGTGATAGACGGCGTGTACAGGGCGATGTTCTGTAATATTAGAAAAATTATTTAATGATAGATTCAGTTATGACTGTTATTTCAACATGTATATTTTTCTTCGTATTATTCCCGGAGAAAAATTAAATTAATTGCAATTAAAATGCGACTGGCAATTAAAATGTCTCTGCCAAAGCAGGCTTGTGGAACAGACTAGAATGCGGTGAATTTACAGGTTTATAATCTGAAATTAGCAGTCAACGTGTAATGATTTTGTTGAATCATCACTTACATACATGTGTATATGAAATTTTTGAATAATTTACATTTCCCAAAATGACTTAAATAACGCATTTTTGGAGACATAATTCGAAATATTCTGCATAAAATTTTATATTTTTTATATTTAATGGAAAGTAAAATTTAATGTAATGCACTTTTTATTACGTGCTTAACTAAATTAATAAATGCAATGCCCGCCACAAAGTAAAATTCGCATCATTAAAAGAAATAATGAACAACAATGAACACACCATGTACAGCGCAATAAAGCTGAGTGCAAGCTTTGTGTTCTATCATTCTAATATTTTCCTGGCCTTGTAACTAAAAGACTAAAAGCTACTGTATTTTTCAATTGCTTTGTCTTTTACTAACATTAGATAATCACACAAAGTGTATATAATATGCCATTACTTTTGTTATTGATTTTATTAATAAAATATGGGCGTAATATGAGAGAATTGTCCAATAAAAATGTGTATTTTTACGCGCTTAATAAACAAATACGTGAAGCAAACAGTCCGACGGGACGAATTGTTTGAATAATCCATAGTTTTATATGAAAAATGTCTGCGACGCGCAAATTATGACGTCATTAAACATGAACATAATGAGTGAAGGCTCCTGTATGCAATAAGGCTGAGTGCAGACTGTTTTGTGCCCAACATCTCAATAGTGGGGGGTGTTACATCATTTGCCTGTAATTATAAAGGATGATATTTTTATGAAGTGGGAACATATCACCTCTAGTACCGTTGCTAACAACGATGTAGTTCTAGTTTTGGGAGTCAGAACGTGAGATAATACATATTATGGTTTGACTGCCTCGTTGGTCGAGTGGTTGCAAAGGGCGACTGCTGGTCGAGAGGTCCTGGTATCGGATGCCGGATCGAGTACTATTGGATTTTTATCACTTTAATTTTATAGTATAAATTTTTAGCAGTGGCTCATAGTGCGGATCTATACCTGATGTAAGTATGGCAATAGGCTCACCGCCTATACCATGTAGGAGTGTAGCGTGACGTTCTGTATATATAAAATATACTATAAATATCAGTAGCGATAAAACAGTAGCTATAGCCGAAATCGTCACGACCATTACTATTACATAATGAAATGTATCTGGAATGCTATCGAGGTAATAAATAAATTCGACACACCAAACTACACTTAAATGTACAATAATACTACAAGAACAACGTAACAATGTATGGCAAATTATAGTCTTAGTGATCTATATTAAGTTTCCGACACAAAACTATAGTTCATACAAAATGTTCACACCTCTGTTTACGCCTCATTCATTGACTTTGCAAGGCTTCGAGGTGTTATAATGGGTAGCATTGGAAATACCTAGTAAGGTGTGCGTAACTAAATCCATAATAGATATTTGATATTGTAGATACATTTAAATCGGCATTTTCAGTCAGATCAGGTATGAATGTTTGAAAATAGTGATAATTGTAGAAGAGGCATGTTAGATCTGGAAGGACAGTTATATTTAGCATTCGACACTATCTGCTTACTCTGCTTAGGAACCTGGTGTAAATATATAACAATAGTTACATCTAGAAGGACAAGATCTAATTAGATTCAGAAGGATAGTTATATTTAGTATTCGATACTATCTGCTTACCTTGTTAGGAACCTGGTCTGAATATGTAAAAATAATAATACAATGAATGTCTCATTTATTAAGTCCTAACAAATGTTAAAAATGTATTTAATGGTATAATTCCATATTTAGGTTAATTTTTTATTAACGACACAGATGTAAAAGTTTCTTCAAGTAACAATCAATCAAAACAATAAAACCTAATTCTTTGATGTAAAAGTTACTTCTGAATATAAAATTAAAGTGGTTATATAGGAAAATTCTATGACACAAATATTTTTTGTTATAAGTGTATTGGCTCGTACCTACCTTACGTGTGTCTGGACTTTATTCATAATTTAGTGTTAATAATAAGAATCTGCGTAGTTACTTAAGACTATAACGATGACACCTTGGAATAAGCTTTTGTTGTGTATGAGTAGGGCGGTATCGTCCATTCCTGAGATGGTGCAGCATGAGCATTACCGGCCTCGAAGACTTCCTATTTGAGCAGTTACTACTGGGCGCACTCTGCTAGTTTACTTCTCCAGCACTTAAAAAATAAATCGTACCTCAGAAAACAAGAGAGCTGCTCTTAGATAAATGTTTCAATAAAGTCGATAATAATGAAATTTTCTTCCCACAGCAGATGACACTCGCGCTTCTATAGAAAGAACTTAAGAAATATTACGAAATGGGGTTCTTGAAGAAAAGCGCAACGACTGCTCTCTTTCAAAGCCGACAACGCATTGGCGACGGTGACCATTTAAAATGACGTGGACCGTCTGCCTGTTTGCCGAGTAAAATATTAAAAAAAATTAATTACTCATCCTCACTCTGTTTTCGAATCTCTCAATCTCTTTTATTCGGAGAAGGCAAAATAGGGTTACGGTTTTAGTATTATGCGAAGTGTTTAAACAGCAACATATTGATCATTTTGCAGAATTCGTCAGTGGACCTATTAGTGGACGTATTATTGTCTGTTTCAGTCATATTATGTCACCCCCTCTTTTTGTCATATGAAAAATAAAAATTAATTGTGTTACTTACTAGGCAGTATTTAAGCAGCTTGTTTTCAATCATGACTATGCTATTCGTCTTCACTAAATCTATTATAATTTATGTATTTAGGTAAGTCTCGACCAACATTATTAATTATAAACGTATGGACGATTTTACAATATTTATATACAACGAACGTGGGAGTGCACCTCTCTGCCTAACCCTTTGGGAATTACAGGTGTGATGTTTCCATATATATGAATAACGGAAAAACTTAAGTAGGTATTGTGATATATTATTCATATACATTTCGTCAGTTTAAAGGAAGTATTTTCAGCTAACCTACTCAGACAGTAACTGCGACAAAAAAAATGTAAAATTAAATACACAGTTAATAGAACCGGAAACGAGTTTGAAGTTCTTTCTACATGGGCGCGAGTTATAAAAACAATCAATTTGTGTAAAGAAAGCAGCTGAGTGAAGAGTTCCGTTTTCTTTTTGTTTTTTAAACTACAGGCAATCATTAGCCCTATTTGCGCTGTTTACAGTCCAGACGTAACTCTGAAAACTTATTTGCCGAATAAAATATCTTTTAAATAGAAGAGGAGCCTAATATTTCTGTTTTTCTAGAAAGCACTCATGTGGTCTGTTATTAATCGATGTTTGCTTGTTAGAACAACATTTTGTAAAATACAATATTCATATGTCCATTGATTAACATTCCGATCTTACTGGGTCTGAACTTTTACTGCATGGATTTGGTTACAAGTACACGTAAATAAAAATATCCAAATTTTTGTGTAATTGTTTATTTATTTTTGTTATATACATAGATCCTATAATAACCAACTACAAGGTAAACTAACTAACATGTAAGAAATTGCTGTTTACATTTTTACTCATAATCTTAAACAGCTTCGCTGAGCGTTGTAACAACTGCAGGCTGCAAGTTACAGAACGTAACTGCGTTAGGAAATTTTAAGATTTTGCAACGGTGTCTAGTTTTACCTACTGTGGAAATACCTTTTATTTGTACAACTTAGTTAAAGAACATGAACTAAGTGATCTCTTCCATTTCAGTATGAAGTAGCGAATTTCACGTTTTCTGAAGGTTTCCAAAGAAATTTCAAGAAATTTCAAGGAAAAATCAAATTCTAATAGATCCAACTATTAACCCATATTAACCCATGATTTTTATGAAGAGAAAGTGCCGGATATGACAATCCGTTTACAGACTATTCCATGGGACTTATAATAGATGAAACATGGAGATAGTACACTTCTTTCCTTACCCCGCCGAAGAAATACAGGCGTGATGTTATTTTATAAAGAAAGCAACAAATGAGCAGCAGCCACAAGTGACACAGTGTGAGTCACGTCACGAGTGACTACTGCCGTTTATGCACATCTGCAATAAATCTTTGACATATATGTAGGATGATGATTAGTATCTGTAACAATACTAATGTAACAATTACTAGTGTAACAATAATGCACAACAACTCACACACGGTTATTTCATCCATGACGATGGTGAATCCACTATCTGTGGACAATGGCAATCTACTAGTACTGAAGTATATAAATAATTTTACATCCAAACACAAAACAAACCTCGTTTTCATCACGCAAATATTTGTTCTGGGTGGGAATCGAATTCAAAAGTTTCGGCTCAGCAGAGGATCGTTAACCGCTCTACCAACAGACCTGTCGAAATAGCAAATGAACTGCGCCGTGGAACGTTCTAGAAAATATTGAAATGTTCTCGAAATCAATTGTAATTAACTGAACTCTGAAATCGCTAAGTGGAATATAATTGTAATTGTTAGATATTTACTATAAAAATCTATATAAGAACTATAAAGAAAAGCTGGGTCAGTTTTTAGGTTAAAAAAAAAATGTATGTACAGCTAATAAAAATAATAATGCACTTAAGTGTACGAAACACAAAAGATATACATAGTTACAAGGCAAAACGTAAAGGACAATACAATTAGGCGATGTTAGTTATTCCAGAAAACCAGCTTTGTAAGCGTTAAAGAAGAAACGACAATGGCAGGGTGCACATGATAATAAACGAAGAGAATGATAAAAATACATAAATAAAAAAAAAAATTATACTTACATCGAACGTATGTAATAGAATAGTAAGACGTGTTAAGACACTATATCGTATAGGCAGATAGTGGAAGCGAAAGGAGTTAAGTCAAAGTGTGTAAGTGAATGTAAGGCAAGCAGGCAGGCAATGACTATCTAACCTAGCCTTTTCAAATCCCTGTAGTATCAGGGTCAAGTCTCTGGTGGGTTTTACCTTCTATCTGACTGAACAGGTGAATTTTCAACTTGCGCAGGCAAAATAATAACAGTTTCAGGAAGAAGTCTGACTCCTCCGTCCAGGACATAATGTGAGATAACTGTAAAATATTTTATGTAGTGACAGTTCGGTACGCTAACAGAATGTCCGCTATTAACATTCGCATCACGAAGCGGCGAGGTCGTTAATAAATAGTAAGGTGTACCGTTTACTACATCTCATTTCGGCAGTAAATATTTGATGTTTCCTCGCATTTTTACTGCCGTAATACGGAAGTGAAACGTCTTCGATTAGCTAGCTGGTGTCTTCCAGTCGTTAAAACCAGAGAGGAGTCGAAAATATTGTTTATTCAGTTTATTTGTTTGGTCGTTCTTTCGTTCGTTCACCCTTTTTTCATTCGTTCATTAGTCATTTTGTTTATTTTTCTGAATTTACTACTTACTTAACCTTCACAAAACAATACTTTGTGATTAAAAATATTTTTCGTAGTAACCAAAAAATTGTCACCGTTAAGGGTGATTTTAGTAATATACAATTCGTTTGTTATACAATGTATTTTATAATGAACGTAAAATTTTACTATTACAGTACTAAAACTAGACTCTGATATGGAAGTTGGAGAGTTGACTGATTTACGAAGTTCTAAGATTAAGCTTGATAACTCTTACTTCTATTAAGGCCCTGGAGCGTCGTCCGGGAATAGACCGTAGACGTCTTGTGGACATTGTTGATAGCACGAATTATAAATTGACTGTTTCAAGTGGGAGTAATAACATCACAATACCGGGCAATAGGGTGGAGGTCCCGTCGCCATTCTCCTCCGTGAGACGGTGGTCATACCGACCAACTTGTCTGAGCTTAGTTTAAAAATTCACTACTCGACAATGAATTTCTTATGTCCATCTGGTCTAGACCAGCTAAACAGATGAGTCGAACAGATGATCCGAAACTTCCAACAACTACTGTTGGAAATTTAACAGAATGATGTAATATAGAAAATGACTCGAACTTTAGAAAGAGAATTGGTTATTATCATAGAAAAATGTGTCTGGTCCTTTAATCCTTTTAAATATAATCCATACTAAGAAGTCTTGAAAGTTCCAGAAGAAGTAGCTATATTCGCCAAAAGAACGTAAAGCAAGTGGTAACAACACTATAACAAAAATAAATAATATAAAATGAAGTAGAGAACATAGAAATTAAGAAAGAGACGGGATGTGTCCAGCAGTGGAAGATGTACGATTACAAGTAGCAAAACAAGTAACGTAATTTGTATTAGGGATGTACGAGTACATACGTATTATACTTTTATAAATAGTACTAACCCAACCTAACCACAGCGAAGGTACGGGCAACACTAACTTATATCGCTAAGTCTAATTAATGTCCGACTAAGTTTGTTCAGCGCCAGCAACTAAGCATACTTAAATGAACTATCCGGCTACCTGATTTTCAATTTGCTTTAAGAACTTCTGCACTTGGAAATATTGATTGCGTGTATTGGTACAGTGGTATTATTTGGTGTCCCGTTTAATGGGTCTCTGTCCCCTGTTTTATATCAAAACCGTACCCAGTGTCTATTAGATCGCTACGTTACGTTTGAACAAAACACCATTACCCCATAATTATCATCATTATTAATCATCGACCATTTTATCGTTTCACTGTTGGATACGGGTTTCGGACTACGAAAAGGGTTAAGGCCGTAGACAGCCACACAATCAGACATAAGTTTTTTTATTTTGTCACTTTCAAACTAATATATGTTATTCTTTACGTCACTATACTGAACTTTGATAAAAAAAACAACATGGCGCGTAACCGAAAATCGTGACGATTAACATTACTATAAAATTTCTCTCAAACGTCGATAAAGAAGTTTCACTTCAATAATTTAACATGATAGGTAATACATAATAAGATGGCGGCCTCTGGTTATGACGTCATTAATATACGCTTCTTGTCTAACATGTCTGTAAATGAAAATTGTCTTTATTATTCGAGTACCTACTTTAATAACTTAATGATATCGGATTATGGCAATGAATTAAATCACCATAATTATTAGGTTCCAAAATGCGTAAGCAAAATTGTTACGTTATTCAAAATTATTTTTAGATATACATATATATGATCAATATAACGCACTAATGGATATTTTTATCAAAAAATAAACTAAAGTATTAAAATTTCCAAAGTTGTAATCAGAAACTTTGGTATAAAGAAAACGTAATTTATATCTATGACAATTTTGTTCTCACGTATCCATTTACCTCCACTCTGTGCTACATTCAGCTCGCTGTTAGACACTGTTTCTTACCGCTTGTATTGAATGGAGTCGGAATATCCCAGGAATATTAAATATAATATTATTATCAAATATAAACTATTATTATTATAAATTATTTACAGCCTCGTTGGTAGAGTGGCTGCAAGCGCAACTGCCGATCGGGAGGGCCTCGGTTTTAATCCCGGGTAGGTACTATCGAATTTAGAATTTCTAGTATCTAGTGATTCCGAGTTTGAATTTGTGTCCGGTGTATAGCAATAGGCGCACCACCTACTCCATGTGGCTTAAACGTAAATGGTGAAACGTGGGAGTATACTACACTCCTCTGCCTACCCCTTTGATGATTATAAGCGTGATGTTACTTTTTATAATGCCATTGCATAATTAATAAATTGCAGACTAACAATATCAATGTCATTAACAATTTTGCAGTATGAGCTCTTTCCATACTAATGATTCCGCTCCACCGCTCTCAGAGC
>DWME01003164.1:0-18942 GCA_018244795.1 Parelbella ahira ahira | reverse complement strand
ATATCATAAATAAAACATAAAACATGAGCTGTAAGATACAATTTTGCTAAACTGTCCCCCGCATTAGTATTCTCCGTTCACGTCACAATATTCAAATTGAATTGTGTTCCGTCATCGGAATACGAATAGGAAACGAATCGAGTCGGAATCGATTTAACAAGGTGTTAGTTTCGTCTGTGTGAGCATCGTTCGCTTTTGTTGAACTGTCACGGATACGTGTCTGCTCACTGCCAGTATAATGGATTGCGAATATCGGGTAATTAACTAGATTTTAATTTGCGAAAATAACACGAGACAACCATACATCCTGGACATGTACGTTTGAAAATAAAAAAATTATCGCGTTGAGACGCAATTAAGTTTTTATTTACCAATAAGCGCAGTTACAAATAAGATTATTTTATGGGTTTTTAACAACAGCATATCTGCAATCGCTGTAAGATCAGTAATTTGGTAATTTGGGAAGTAGTTGAGTTCCAAGTGAACTAGCCCAGCTCGTCTGTCCGTCAGTGGGTATCGCAGCAAACGTTGCATGTTATTGGCCCGTACGTGCGACCGTCACGCGACGCTCAGAGGGATTTTTACTTGTTTTGCCCACGTGTTGTGTTTCGTCGGCTTTTCACCTACGGCTTCCAACCGGCTTTGAATTGAAAAATGTAATGCTGTGCACGCTCGATGTGTTGGACACATGATCTATTAAGGTTTTCCTGTGTTCCGCTTGGATTCATCGTGTAAGTACTTTAGTTCGAAGTAAGTGAACAAGATGGAAAACAGAATGAAACAATGTGAATCAATAGCAAACAATAAACTATGTGGAAGCAATGAAAGATAATTTTGTTTCCTACACACAGCAGTGACCCTAAATGTAACTGGTACAGCTGTGCTCATCATAATCAGTAAATATAATCTAAAACCGTCTAATAAGGCATAATAAGCTATTTTACCTATGTATCTGCATACAATCAACAAAATACAAGCTAATTTTATAGCATGTTTTCCAATCAGACAGTTCACATTGGAACAAGCATGACTATTGTACAGCTGCTAAGTAATCCATAAGATTAATATAAAATCTTGTGTTATGGGGTTTACAGACACAGATAACAACATAAGCACTGAAGAGTGAAACAAAATTAATAATATAATTAATCATAAATATTACGATGTTTGATGAGAGCAAATTAAATTTGAAAGAACTCGTCGAATATATCGAAAAATAATAAGCCAAAAATAGAAAGAAGCAGTATAAACAACTAGTCTAAATATAAAAACAATAAACGAAACAAGACGAAGACACTAAGCTCCTACACATTGTCTATGGCGTGTACGTACAATGAAGTGTGTTTTTAACCACTTTTACGTGTGTAGGCCTCCGCCGTGAATATTGATGAGGTTAACTTTTTACAAGCCGAGTTCGCGCATGCTGCATGATTTAGTAGAACAATAGTATTTTATTTTATCGATATGACACGCCAGAACATCGCACCTGATAAAGTAGCAATCGCACATGGGACTTTGCACGTCATAGATACTCAAATAAAAAGTTATAGAACAGCCCAAACATTTATTTTTCGATCAAGTTAACATTTTATTTTCATGGGTTTGGATATCCGCGTGTTGTTGGAATGGCGATGCCTCGATTCCTCCTGTGGTATGTTTATCTGTTTAATAGTTTGATATAATTTCTGGACCTGAAAGTTAAATCAACATTGCCGAGAGCTTGGGATATTTGCTCATAGATATGATGCTGGTTGTAAGGACTAATTTGGCATATCACGCGTTGCCCTGTATGTCTACACCATGACGGCTAATGACCGCAAAGAAATGTATGATATGTCGATAATAATAATTTTACATATAATGAAGTGGTCGGTTTGATTTACATTTTGAGATTATTACAACGGAGCCAACGACCTGGGCCCGCGGCCGACTTGTTTTCGTTTCGGGCGAGTTTCGTTCGAGTGACGAGTGTGGGAGTGTTGCAACATTCATACGGTAATGACGTCACACGGTGACGTTCGAAAACGTTCTTTTTTAAATTTCGAAGTGCCATTGATCTTACAAATCTGAGCCACCAGCTGTTTTATCGCGCCATATATTGCCAATACACGTTTTTTGACTCAGATGTGATTTAAATTTCTATAGAATTGTCTATACTAATGATGTTAACAGTAAAATCGTAAAACGAATGAAACGATCCTCTCCGGCTGCAGTTGGTTATATTTTATTTGCTCTTTTGTGTAACAGAAGTATCTAATAGAAATACAGACTATTTAAAGTTCATTGGCCACTAAACCCGCAGGTAAGTCAAATAAAAAGACAAATTCGTTAATTTCGTTACAATATAACGAAAGCAATTTAAAAACTGTATTTTATTAGTGGATATTTGATTTACATTTATTTAATCGCCGACAGTGGTGGCGGAAAGGCATCTTCATAAAGTCCTTAGATTATACTAGCTTTATATCTAATAATTAGAATCATCGGAGACTAGCGACAACGTTATTTAAAAACACACATTGAAGCAGTCAGTGGTAAAATAATTTAAAAAAGTAATCATATAAACAGTCATAAATTCAACTAAATTTGAAAATACATAAATTCCCAGTCCGATTCGACCACATAAAATCTGGACTCTGTTTAGAACTGAGCCCTTCAAGCAAACGAAATCTGCTAACAATGTAACACTCGTGAAGAGACGCCGAGTAGTCGCAGATTCGATTATCGGCAGACGCAGGGGCCATAACTCGATATTCACCGGATTTGAATAAAAGTTCTCATTTCAAATTGGATTACACATTAAAGGTGGCTTAATATTGGACTGGAGTGTTTCCGAGAAACACCTTTGTGCTGTCTCAACAACACTCGGCAAAATCCAATAAGACATACACAAGACAGATAAAATCTAGTAGGACAAAGAATTGGAAGGATTTCTATTATCATTGGTGTTTGGAAGCTTCTGGAGAAGTGTCGCGGACGGTCAGGCGATGTTGGCAGCTTATGTTGGCTACGATGTACTAAAACTAAGGGACGGTTGACAACCAGGACTATAAAAAAAATTTGCAGAAGAAAGGACTACCTATAAAAGAATTATTCTCCTTTTACTGACTAAGATAGATTAGGAAATCAAGATGTACTTATAAATGTAACATGCTCACGCCAGACAATCTACGGGTCAGACAAAGAGCAAAGAGTGCCAAATATCTGAAGCCGTACATACCTAACGTGTTTCATCTGCATTAATCACTATCTTCATACACCCACGCGATTAAGCAATAGTGAGGTGTATTAGAGCTAATTTAAATAATATACCGATCGACAACACTCACATGTCACACATTCAAATCTTTATGGAGATTTAGCAAAAGTTCACAGACACAAATATCTCGGTTCGACTTTACATAATGCCTGAGGGCGCAACAAAAATCGGCTAACAAAGTAACACTTGCGCTGAGTGGCGTCGAGTGGTCTCAAATTCGATTACCGACTAGTGCAGGGGCAATAACTCGGTTTGAGAGGTTATTCGATTTAGAAACGATTACAATGCGCGAGTGTCGTTCAGTTGTGGTTTTGGGGTAAGTTTTGAGTGGAAGATGTCGTTATATCGTCACTACTCTTGTGTGTGATATTTGATACGTTCACATGGATATTTCGAATTAAAATTAAGTTTTTCTTACTGTGTAAATATTGGAAAAATGTGTATTATTGTTAAAGACTCTTTTAGTGATTTGATTTTTTGGTTTCAGTTTAGAAACAATTCGAAATTGAAACAACTTGAAACAAGGAATTGAGCTATTTTTTAATAAACACATATTAAAACAAAATAAAATAGTTAATTTATAATCAATTGTTATGTTTATAAACGACATGAAACACCTAGTAAATTTATACAATTAAAACTGTTTCAAAAATGAGAATAGATGACGAATAATATAAGAAACGTATTAACGAGAATATAAAAATAGAAGCGATGAAGTCTATTCACAATTACTATAAATTACGTTATAAACATTCAACACACATGAACGAGGCACCACGGCGTCGTAACGGAACGGGTACAACAGTCGAGATCACCCCACAGCCCTCAGGACCCTTCGACACTTTTAAAGGGCCATGAACTAGATCGTAAAGACTTTAAGATCTTGTGTAAAATTAGTAGATAGCACATTTAGAGTGCAATCAATTTCGAAAGCGAACTGAGAGCTATCCTAAAATATGATAGGGAAACATACGTACCTAAGACAACAAAGGAATTAGAAGTTTAAGGATTTGATAAGAACACACAATTAGACGGGTAATGAGTAATACTTAAAACAACATCCTAGAGACTAATGGCGAAAATTAAAAACTTGGAAAAAAATGCACAAAATGACTATTTTTATGCAATGTTTCTTTTAAAACAAGGAGTCACGGATACGTATTAAAAGTCAGGCAGAAATCTAAGGAGTAAAACCTGTGAAAATATTCAGCGATAAACGCTGTACAGCGCATAAAAATTTATAGAAAGCAAGCAAATTTTCATAAATTACCACCGTGAACATACTATGGCATAATTTGGGAAGCTCATCCCTTAGAGAACCCTTCGACATCGAATGGGCAATGAAGGAAGCGTCAGACGGCAAGACGCCGATGTATAAAATCAGTATGAACGTTAAATAAAGCCCCTACGACCCATAAAACAGTCAGGCGTTAGGGTCCTCCTCTTTGTTTAGGATGGTATCGCGATTAGGTTATCTGTGGTGACATCTTGAGTGGAAACATGAAACAGCAGTTTGACTTACACAGATATAGGAATTACAAGTAGATATATTAATAAATTCATATCTGCTATACTGTGAACTTCTGATGTTTTAATCAAGAAAAATGAATACGCAACTCTTCCAACCATCAGTGATACTGTTAGAAAAGATAAAAATGTTACATACCTACATTTTCCAAAAACAAATGAAATGTAGCCAATAAAACAACTAATAACAATAAACATAACGGAAAACAAAATTAAAACACAGATTCAGTACCAATAAAAAGAATCATAACTTCATAACGAGATCATGCGAGCTCCGTCATAAAAATCGAGCAGCTCATAAACAAGTCACTCGAAGCCCTCAAACGGAAACACAGTAAGAACATCGTGTGTTACGAACGGTTAGACAAAGGCGTGCAAAGCTTACACTTCCACGGCACAAGGACAAGGATCTCTTGTCTTTATTTAATCATCGTGCAATTGAATGGCCGCAGTCTCCGGTTGACAAATTCGCACGCCCTCTACATCGCCTTAAACGCGCACTTAAGCCGTACCCTTCCTTTACCCTCGGACGCCTCCATTCTTTTTATATAGCAACTTTATTAACGCATAAAGGTCTGGTGATGGCCCTTTAAGAATTAGGATGCGTCCCGTGGCCGGCGTTCGCTCGAGCCGAACAAATGGAGTGTCGGAACTTAGTCGAGCCCGCGCGGCCCTCGCGCAATTAATGGAACTGTTATCGTCTTCGCAAATTTGAATTTCAGACTGTTTCCTATATTTTATCTCTGTCCATCCCCTTTGAATCGAACTGTGGGAGTTAAAAAACGGATCGTTTTCCGCGTTCTGTTTTTAAAAAGCTTTAGCCGCAAGTAACGTTGTTTTCGTTGCGTTCCGGCAACGGGACTCTTTTTCAAGACGAACGGCGGCGAATGGCTCGTTTAAGAGCGAATAGAATGGGAAGAAAATAATTCTATTACGAATGTAGTACACGGCATAAAGGGGGGAAAACGTCCCGATACGTACGTGTATCGACGCCGTGAAGGCAATCGGATTTACATGTCTACCGGCACTGTACTAAAACGAAATCATGAATGAAGCGCAGTATACGAAACCCAGAACATTATCCTTATGCTCCCATTTTACGACCTTTACCCCCATCGAGAGAAAGGGTCACATCGCCGCTGCGACACGCTGTAAAACATCGCCGTCTCGCTTGCGCGCGCGGCTCGCTCGTAAACCGGAGCGGGATAATCACGAAGATGAGTCGAAAATTATTTTTTTTATTATCACCATCGGCGGTGCTCTTTTATTTCCTTTTTACGGTCCGAGTACCTCATAAAAAGACAATAAACTTACTATTTACAGACCATCAGGAAATTGTTAGCCGAAGAGGTCTCTTTACGACACATGTTCGCCTGGTGGCTGGAGAGGAGCCCAAGTGATGCGCTCTTTACGATTGACGCGCGCGTAAAACTGTACGAAATGATACATTTTATCTGCTACTCGCTTCGCGCGTGGCTTTCCCTCACCGGGGACGTGGAGTGGGCAATGGGGCAACTAAGTAACATTTAGAGTTTAATGTCGACATAGTTATCTACAGAATTGTTTTAGACCATTGCGTGTCTGTTACTACAACATGAAAATCGTTGAACCACATTTCTTGTACTGTACACGTAACTAACGAGCTTGGAGAGGATTAGTTTATGTATATAAACCAACAATATTCAAAATATCACAATGCGTCTAGAGATGAAAAAACCTTTTCATTCTCATTACTAATATACCAACCATAATTTACATGCATAATAGCTGCCTCCTTCCTTCAAACCAGAAAGCACACACTGAAACTGTTCCTCTAAAATAAACTTCGCGTAACTTCTTTACACCTCATATATGTATGTATCAGGCAGGTAACAATTATTGAACTTGTGACATTCCCGCTGTTGCTGCTAATCAGGTATCATCAGCTGATAATTTGTGAACGCCAATAACTAACAACACTCACAGTTCACACTCCGCTGTGTTCGCGAAACTGATCGCAAAGTTATTAGTTCATGAATAACGAATAAAGATTAAACGCTCGTAAAATGTTCGAGCGGTTTTGTTAGGCGCAATAAAATTCGGAGATCGCCCTGTTTATAGCCGGCTTTATCCGCGAAATCACTTTAAATATTATCCGATCGTGAACCATCTGCAGTAATAATAATACATGCAGATTTAACAGCTACATTTACTGTGACAGACGTTGACTAAGATTTTGATGAAACTAAAGAAGTTTACGGAGATCCAGACATACCAATCTTAAGAACTTATAATATCCCATAAAATTAATCTACAGGTAGACATGTTAGAAAAAGCTAATTTATTAAAAAATAAAAACAAATCTTTTCCGTCAATATCTACATCAAAAGTCTCCTAAACAGGAAATAATCAAATGTGCTAGTTTTGATAATAAAGTTGCAAAAAGTGCATGTTCTTGATTCCGTGCATATTTGACCATTCCTGTGAAATTTAAAAACAACAGGACATTACTGAAATACGGAGTTAATTGTAATTACTGTATAAAAGATTTAAAATCCACACGGTAATCACACTAATAAAATCACCAAATAAACACAATAACGAATTTGATTGGACGGGGCGTCGACTTCAAAAATAAATCCCGGGCGAACAGTGGAGTGAAAACATATCGTAAAACAATTAGCCGGTAATCCGGACATAATTTACAACGGCCGTGCCCGGATCGGCGCTAAATCATAAAACGAACGTTAACACGTATTAGCTAACCGACTGTTTAATAACTATTATTATACCTCTTCACGGATTTCTCAATAAAAACTCGGTAAGCGAGCCACGAAGCCACGAGCCGCCATTGGAGCTTCACTAAATTGAGGGTGAACGGTTTCGATCTGATTCAAATACTGACATTGTTCCAAAAATATTCCATAACTGCAATGATCAACTCAATATTTACTATTAACAATTATTATCAGGAAATGTTTATCCGAAGTTATTGCTTTAATGTTGTTGGCATAAATCACTCAAAGGCGTAAACAACGATATCGAGACAACCGTAGCCCACAGATAAAAAAAATTTGCTGCATCAAAAACGACAATATGTAAACTCCACAAGAAATAGATCAAGATTAAATTTTATTTTATTCAAACAAGTTAAAAAAGCAAGATATAGTACCCCATACAGATCTAGACAAAATTGGAATCCAGACTGAAAGACCGCAACGGTCTTTGGTAACCTTTTTCGAAAGCCCTGAAAAACGTGTCCCACGATACAGAGATAAACGATAAACGATAAAAACGTCGAAGAACAACACGTACATAGATGACGTGGGAACTGACATCAATTAACAAGATGGCTAGTAATAAAACTAGCATCATTTAAATGCAAATTATTAGTAATAACAATATTTCACAATCGTAGCCGAGCCGAGGTATACTAATATACCGTGAGTCGTGGGTACCGCGGACACGGGCATCGGTACATATGAAACATTAACAATAACAGTTACACGTCACCGAAATCTGTCCGTAAGTACAGTTCCTGCATTATGTTGATCTATAACGCAAGATTTATCTATGAATATGAAAACTAAATTAAAAGACATGAGTATGGTCGTGTTTTACGACAAAAGATGTACCAATGAAGCACAACCAGCTGAACGCCGCAACGACAAAACTAAAAACTTAAACCCGTTCGTTAGGAATGGGGTGAGTCCCTTACGCAAGAGAACAATTTATTTTCGCGTTAGCTTGCGATTGCGACATTAGGGGTTTGCAATATCTTAGAGCGAGGCCTTCGGGCGCGGAGGATTTCAATATTGTGAATTCCAAAGATGCCTTCGTATAATGAATTTTGGGATTGTCTTGTGGTTTTTCGGTTCAGTGTTCCGACCCTCCGTGTTATTTTCAGTTTATCAGTACATATACGGGCCTATGTAAAGACAATTTTGGAGAGGGTATACGCGTTCTCGAATATCTTTGTGGAGTTTTTCGTGAGCGGAAGACGTCGGTGGAAGGTACGCATCGCGGCGTGGCACCGTAGTTACAACGAAATATATGATAATAAGGGACGATATTATTTAGGTCCGGCAATTCGTATGGTAAAACTGAACCAGTGATATTTGCCGCAGACAATTTCTATGGAGATTCCGGTCTTGTTTCGGGGTTAAATCTGAGCGGGAATGATATATAAGGGGCAGCTGCGAGTTTTCCTTATACGAAAATATTGCGCAGAGAAATATGACTTTGGTTTGGCAAAAATTGGTGTGGAGGGTATGTTTTCGCTGTTCAATTCTTTTCTGTTTTCAAGTTGTCCTTTTTTGCTGAACGTATTCGGAATCGAGTCAGCAGATACGAGTTACCGTGAACGTAAACAGTTTTGAGAAATGCTTTTAAACATTCGTGCACATATCTTAAGCGGATCCTTACAGTTTGGAAGTTCTGAATATATCCGCTATCATGTTGTTGTTTCTATCAATAAAAATTTCTATACAAGTGTCAAGTGAAAGAACAAATATAACAGGTTTTGGTTATGATCAAAATTAGACTTTTTTATGTAGAAATAGGCTGGCGTTACATGAGTTATAACACAAATACAGCTTTAAAAATATAATTGAGTTGTTGGGATAATGAGCGCTGTTTCATTAAGAATGATCAACCTAAAAGCGGTCATCACCTTCGTGCCTACCCGGGATATTCCTATGTACGAGGGTGTCCAGACAACATTCCCCATTAGTAAATATAAATCGAACTGTCTTAATTACCAGGGCGGCATTAACGGGGAGGTATTAGAAGTCGGCGGTGTTAAGAAATTCGAAAACCGAACGGGTTAATTTTTTAACGTTCCCGAGGTCTGGTGCCCGCTTGTTTCCAGTTTACGGCCTGCGGTCGCCCGAGGCGGAGACCGTTCTAATTAAAATCGCCCCGTTTTCTCTGCTATTCATTTCCATCCTTTAAAACGCTTTTTGTTAGCTCGCGTTATTGTTATGGCCAACTAATTTACATGTTAATGAGATGGCCGAAGTAATTCAATTCTGGAATCGATCATCCTTCAATACATAATATAATCCGCCTTCGGATACACATGCGTTAAATGCATGGACGGATCCTTGTGAAATAGTATGCCCGGTATCGTTGTAAGTTGGTTGGTCGTCCCGAAACATGGATCTAAGAACAACAATGAAGAAGTCCTGAACGCAAGCCGTGACCTCATCGAGAAAAAACAAAAGAGCTACCAAAAAATTACCAGGAGCAAAAGTATTTGTTTTTGAAAACCTTCCTAATGCCTATTAGCATTATTACAATGGTACCAGGGAGGCATGAGCGGGCCGAGCTTCTTTGTCCCGCGATTATGTATGCAAATGACGCGCACTACACCTGTGACTCTATGTGCGCCTGGTAAACAATAACAGATGGAAATGGGAAACATTGCTTTCCCTTTGTTGTTATACGTTGTTTGTAGTACGGCTACCGGTTTTAAGAATTATACAGAACACAACGGGGCTACCGCGGAAATGCTGAAAGAGGAAAATTTGTCAGTTGTCAACTTCGAAACGGCCATACACGTGGAACTGCGCGTTCTATTCGGTAACTTAGAGGATTTGAACTGCGCCATTTTGAATACTTTATATTTGGAATATTAATTGTAACGAATTCCATAAAAAAGTTCAATTGACAGTAACGTCGAATTTGTAACATGGAGAACGTGTACGGATCTACTATTTTTTATCACTTCTTCTCACTAGTACACAAAATTAGAAATAAATAATTATTGTGTAATAAAATATAAGTTCCGCAATTGGAAAGTTACAACGGATCGACAAGTAAAAACGATATCTGTCAGTTTTATTCTTAATCACGCGATTTCGAAGACAAGCTTTGGAAATTTAAAAAGCGAACACAATAATTTGAAAACGGAGTATGAAATATGTATTTAGATCTAATTAATTATCGCGCAGTGAAGTCAATGAGGTGAAGTAATGGATCGTCTTATTAAAAATTCAAACTAATCTATTATATCAAATGTACATTTGAAACATTCGGATAAAACCATCCTTATGTACAATCCAATTGAGTTCAGAATTCGGTTAATCTTTGTAATATTAAGAATCAGTAGTAAATTTACATTTAATGAGAACATGCAAAGTTAAATACATGCGTAAGTACATTTGTGTTGGTAAGAGGAAACTGGATACAAACTAGCGATATAAAAAGAAAACAAATATATAAAAAACAGACTATTTCCTTTAAAATCGATTATAAATTAATCGATAAATCAAAAATCGAAACCATAAAAACACCGTTAGTATTGTCAAATTTTCTTCGTATTTGTTGTTACTAAGAGACAAAGTATATATAAAATAAATCGCATGAAAATTGGTTTACCCATTTTATATCAACAAATGAAGCACAAGCAATAATAATAAAGTTGTGTTTTCTACCCCAGATGTCTTATTTTTGAATTTTCCTCTTTAAGAAGTTAATATGCGATTGTCAACAAACTACCTCTGACTACAAATTCAAAGTCAACCATCTCCAGAACCTTCTGTAAATCATATCAAATCTGCTAACCAGTATCAACCTCATGTCCTGGCACGTTAGACTGTAACACCACCAGCAACAAGAGCAGCGTTTAATCGCAGAGCGGAAAGACAATATAATATTACACGCACATGATCAGATCACGAACACTGGCCGCGTAAGAAACTGCGTGCAAATGTTTAAAAAAAACCACGCCACAGTCAATAACGCGGAATGATTGCACGCTACTTTCTCGTGGCGCTGGTGAACGCTGGTGATCCAATGGCGAGTGCGCCCGCGCGAGTACTTCGAAATTTATAATTGATAACAACAGGCCGAGGTGCACGTCAATGAAGGGTTTCATGTGATACCTGGTTTGTATATAGCAAGCATCTGATATGAATGGTAGGTGGAATTATGATATAGGCACGCAAAATGGCTGGCAGTGGTTGGACGCGAATAACTGAAAATCGAGCTCAGTGGCGCGCTACTTCAAAGGCCTTTGTCCAATAGTGGACGGTGACGGGCTGATGATCCGGGGCTGATGGGGCTCCGATGGCAGCACTCGCCTTTCATAGAACGTAGGTGATACAAAACTCTTCTCCTTTAAGCTTTCTTACTTCTTTAAATGCGTTCCACTTAACTGTTCAAATAAATCGCAATTTATTTTAGTCTAAAGCGATATATGGATTACATTTTTCATATTTCTTTGCAATAAATGTACATAAAATCAAAAGATGCCATCATCGAATATTCTACTATATACGTTTATTTGCTGATTCATACCAATTGACTACCTCGTTGGTCCAGTGGTTGCAAGTGCGACTGCTGATCGGAAGGTCCTAGATTCAAATTCCGGGTCGGGTACTATTCGATTTTTCTAATTTACAATTTCTAGTAGTGACTGGGAGTCTTGATCTGTGCCAGGTGTATGGTAACAGGCTCACCACCTATTTCTATGGGACGTAAACGTAACTTGTGAAACGTGGGAGTGTACTACACTCCTCTGCCTATCTCTTCGGGGATTACATGCGTGATGTTACGTTTTTTTCATACTAGTTCTCTATCATTGACAACCTCAGACCCAAAAATGGAGGTAGGTAGCCAGGGATTTCAAATTAATAAGTAACATTTACAAATATCCAGTTTAACAGCCAGTGTCGCTTCACGCGGAATTGTTTGCGTTTCAGATTCTTTGTGCTGGTCGGAACACTAATTATAAATAATGTCTTGGCACTGCGCACACAGCCATCTGATCCCAGGCTGGGGTAAGCCTGCGCTATAGCGCCCACATAGGTATTAAGTATGTACTCCTAAGTAGATAGAAATATAGATAATTTGAGTGACGATATCCACAGTGGCTGGCAGTGGTTGGACGCGAAGAGCTGAAGATCGAGCTCATTGGCGTGCTGTTGAAGAGACTTATATCCAGCAGAAGACAATGACGGGCTGATGATGACAATTGATAGATAATTGCATCAGGAACAAAAGAAAATGTTAGGTATTGAGTGGGAATCGAACCCGCAATATAGCCTCAGCAGCAACACCAGTCATTAAGCCATTTATCATCTGTAGCTACAACACATACACAGACACGCGAGTATATCGAGTTACCTACAAGTGTCCAATTTATCCGCAGCTTCGAGGCGTGAAAACTGGCAGCTTGTTACATTTTCGCCTAGTATCCGTTGCACGTAACGCCGGTGTTGCTATACTTACTCCATTTTTTCCAACGCCAATAATACATTGTATGTCACGCACTTGCAACACTGTACGGCGAGATATAATAAAAACACATAAAGTTGTTTTTTTACGCTTGATATATTAACAAGCACGAATTATTTTTGTATTATTGGAATATTTTCGCAGTGAAAATACTTGGAGTAATATTAAAATAATATTGGACATTAAAATAGAAACAAAATATACATAGGTCGATTCATTATAGATCCATTTTTAGGGAGGCAGAGCAAACCAAGTCCTAAATAGCTCTATTCTGGTACACTTGAAGTTTTTGATATGAGATATGTATGTATCATATCCCTCAAAGGACCTGGCATAACCATAAAATAGTAGCTTTTATTTAGCATTATTATTAATAATGTAATGGTTTGGAAATATTTAGTAAAATCCCATTCTTAGTTCCAAAACTTAACAGTCATATTTCATTATCAACCGACGTGAAGGTATGAAGAATGATGAATGTGGGTACGGCCGATCTATACGGAATTATACATATATTTGGCACTCGGTGCTCTCTACCTACCTACTCTGTTTCCTTACGGCGTGACGGTACAATAAGAATAACCTAATACTGAACAAGTTTTAGGAATAAGTTGCTTTGGTTTTATTGTAAGAATTTTAAACATTACAAAGCTTTATAAGTAATACATAGTATTGTAATACGAAAATTCTCAAATACAAGAACATATTATACAATCAAAATGTATACATCTAACACTATATCTACGAATGTATAATGTATATCCAAAAACAAAAGTCATTTTAGTATGTAATAAATACGCACTCTGAAAAACTCTTATACAATTATTTTAAAAAAAGTCGTTGACACGCGGTGGCATTCATTCGCCTATGTGGGCTGGACAGTTGACATCTGTCAAAATCAATGCACACCTATTTATCACTTATTGTCATTCAATTAGAAGGCAAATTCCCGTGAAACAACTTGATGTACCGACCTTTTGAGTAACGCTACTGATGAATAATTGTAAACCTTATGATCTGATCCATAAGTGTTACGCGATGCGTCGTGGTGAATATAAAGGACTACACAATAACATTGTAAGTGCGATCAACATACAATCGTCACGTTATCTCACTGTTTGCAAATCAAGGCGGGAAGCGACGCCATTATGATTAGCATCTTTTTGACCGCGCTCTAAATTCAAATATAGAACGAACGTTGGTGGTCCTTTATTTACGAGTCCACGGCTAAGGTAACAGCATTTACTGCCAGGAATGCTTTAATAAAAAAATTTAAAGATTTTTTCGGAGCAGGTAATAAAAATTAAATATTTTCGTGATGTAACATGTATTTTGGCATCGAAACATTTCAATTTAAAAGCGATTTAATTTAAACTAAGATAAAAGATTTTCACGGGTCATTTGCTGAATCATTCTGACATACCAAGGCGAGAGAACTTAAGTAGCGGAGAGTAAGCTCCGCGGTGGAGTTAAAGCCGATTACTTTACCCAGTTGTTATTATGGCTCTGAAAAGCTTTAAGTTCGTGTTCGCTTATTATCCTTAAAGTGGCCAAAATATTTTTAACATACATACAGTTTTATTTAAATAAATAGCAATTTTGTATTGAAAATGAACAGAAGAACGTAGGTCTGTGCAAAACTTCTTGCGAAGAATTGCTAGGTTTTATAAAAAGTTTGGAAGTCATTTTAATTTATTGAACTACATAAGAACGCTTAGTACACCAAAATCAGAAAAAATAATATTATGAAGAGATCTGTGGCGAAATTACCATAACATTAGAAAAGCTTAGGTACCAGGGTATAAGCGGCGCGCAAGAGTTAAAGCCGATTACTGCAAGTTGTTATCGCAGCAAAACTTGGAGAATTCCGCCATTCCACGCTCCGCCGAGCGGCTAATTTCTCCGCCGACGTAATTAAATGTATTTTTAGTTGCGGTTAATGATTATTTCACACTAGCTTTGAACGCCATTTGTCTGCCCTTTCTGGGGTTCCACAGACATTCATAGCGAGTAACATTTCATTGTTGAAATAACTTCGTGAAATAAATACTCCGGCGAACCTTTTAAGAAACTTTGCGGCTCAGATTAAAAAAATCTTTCTTAAAATAACAATGGACGTAATAATAAGAATTGTAGATATTTGTTAATATGATTCTTATTATTATTGGAACTGATATTATTTGGCGTAGTCGTTCTTTTTTTAATTAATGCAATTCAATGAGCATACAATAGACGATCAAAAAATATAATCAAACATCCGCCGTCAGCCATATGGTAATATTAAAAAAATAATAAAAACCCGTTCGAAATTCAAAATAATCACAGCTACGTCACCCGCAAAGGCATTCCACGGCAGCGTTCGTTTCGGCTGCGTTCTAAATTCAAACCTTCGCGGGGGACGCGTGGCTCCCTCGCTTCATCCACGAAAAAATATTTTTTAAACATCGATTGTAACATATTCATGCCGAATGAAAACAGCGCTGTGATAAATCACCATCGGGAAATTAAAAACTGTCTTTGAAACAATACTTTCTTTGCGTACGAATGCGCCCGCTTTAGAAAGATTCCATCCCTATCGCGCCTAACCGTATTTGTATATTCTCATTTCACTCTCTTTGTGCAGGAAATAAAGGAGGGAAGATACATTAGTTCAATGGTGTGCTTGATTTAGATATTTGCGTTGATTCCACGCTCATTTTAATTAGATTCAACTTACGAACACGCTTTTCTAATACTAATGTAATTAATAAAGTTATATATAAATAATCATTATATAGAAATAATTTACATGCATCAAGCATGTGTGGGTACAATAGTTATATTAACAAAGTTTTAAAACAATCTAGGCAGTGAGTAAACAATTCGATTGACGTTAGGCTTATAAAAAATTATACCCAACAAATTTAAACGATTCGACGAACATAAATTAATGGCCACAAACAAAACTTATAAATATAAAAGCTATTAAACCAGATTTCCTCGCATTTTGAGTGCACAGATCTGATAATTAAAAACATCACAAATACATTAACGACGGCCCCGAATCTAATTTCTTTCGAAACAAAAAAGAAAGCTTAATTACTTTTTCTTTCTGTCTATCACAAAAAGCGGGAGATAAGGTTCTATTCGAATCCTCGTTATCAACGCCTTCGCCACCCTAGTGCTTGCACCCTTCTCGCTTTTTCCTTTTAAAACCCCCTAGAATACCTATCGGGTGTAATTTAATGATAACTAATGTTCCCAGTCATTAGGGAACGTCGAAGTAAGTAAGAAACGGGAAAGAAATGCAAGCAAATGCATTTTTAATATTAGAAAACTCGATTCTGAATCGATTCTTTCATTTCGATACGCTACTAACCGTAATGGAAAGATGGGAGATTTAAAAGATGGTCATTTAATATAATTAATTAAAAACTTAAATTACGATACATTTCTTCTAAGAAACTAACTGCTTAATTTGTATAAAAAAATTCAATAAAATGTTAATGGCTAACATAATTATGGTAATTTTTATCTATACTTATTCTTTTCTGTAAACGAAATGCTACGAAATTACACAGATTTTTAAAATTAGAACATTTTGGACAACACAAACAATGTATCATTTGAAGAAAGATAATATGTCGGTTTCGGAAAATAAATGGCAGGGAACGGCGAATTTTGTTATTTTAATGTTTTGGAAAATACGGTTTTAATAAATATTATCTAGTATTGCTTTCAAATGAAAGCAATACTTGTTTCTCTATGCTCGACACGTAAAGCCACATTGTTGGTGTCATTAAAGTTTGAGACAGTAATGCTATTGTGATAAGAATTATGAATAACATAATATTCCACGCAATAATAAGCTTACGAACTCATTCCGTCCGCGCCTGTTTAACTATATTTTTTTATATCCTGTAAAGTTTTACGATGTCCCCGAATCGTCATCGCGGGACGTAAAGCCGTTCGGTAATATTTATTACAATTAAAAAATTTAACGATCCAATAAAAACTATAAATGTAAAAATCTCTCTGCTATTGTTAATATAACTCTAATTGACCCAACCATACCAACATGGCGGTTTAACGATTCAAGAAAAAAAAACTTTTGGAAAAAAAAGTTAAATTAAAATCGCCCTCCGCGCGGCGACAAGGTGTTTATTTTTTTTGTGTACTACAAGAAAAAACGTATTATCATCTTACGGCAGTAAAATACTATCGGACGTTTACGACAAATTCACGCGAGGTTTACTTAATAAATCTGACAGAACGCCAGGATTTATGCGCGAAGCAAGACAGTAGGTAAAAAGGAATCTTTTACGAGGTTGTAAAGCAGCTCAGAATGCGGCCGGCGACTCGGGATAATTCGGGAAAATCCGACCGGATTTTAATTAAAATTATTCAAATAGTCCAAAATTGGTACCCTCATTAGAACTTGTCGAAAAGCATCGGTAAACTTTAACAGGATGATAACGAACACTCCAATATTTGCCTATGTAAAAGTCGTTTATGATTTTATGCAGAACGAACTTTCACATTTACGCACTAACAACATAGTACTCTGTTTCTCTCTTTCTCAGTGTTAAATCAAAATTTGTATACGAATAAAAAGGTCAGTTCCCTAAAAGTAGTATGGCATCAAGAAACGTGTTAAAGCAGACATTTAACAAATATTTTATAATATTTAAATTTAACATCAAGACGAAGTACATTACTGGGAATTAGTCCAGCTAATTATAATTTTTCAAGCAACGACAGTATAATTTTGTTTATTATAAATTTGTGGACATTTATATTCGAGCGGCAACACTAAAAAGAAAACGGGAAGTGTTGCCAGTTCTGTTCATTATTATTTTTCCATGCTCACGTTTTAAAATATTGTGACGTTGCTTTGGGAATGTTAAAAAGTGGTCTTGATTAAATAAAACGTCGCCATCTTGGAGGGGGGAGGGGTGGCACGTGATGAGAATTGGACATTAAGGGTCCATAAACTGCTGAACGGTAAGTAATGGTTCACTAAACTTTAAAGATTTAATGTCGGAACGCGAACCGTGGAAACTAAATGAAGTAACAAATATACTTTTTCATATTAAACTTTGTAGATCTTTTATATTAATTCAGCCATTAAAACCTTTTATGTTTAAACCTAATTATCGATGTAGTACTCACAATAATATTTCTGAAATGAGCCACCATCATTCCTCTAATTTCTAAAATAGAATCTTGTCTTACCTGGAACAAAAAAAAAACATATTTATTTGGATATTCATACCTCAAACTCAGTGTATTCACTGTTAGGTGAAAAAAGTATAAACAAATACATATTATTTAAGATCTACGAAATACTGTGTCATATAACGTACATAAATGACATCGTGTTATATAACGATGTGATATTCCGCAAGAATTTTAAGGCAACTGATGTTTATAGCATAGCATTGTATTGTATTTAAAGAAAACTATCTAGCGACCAGTTATATCTATATCTATCTATATATAGTACATAGAAAAGGAAGAAAAGTCAAAATAAACAATACAAAACTTATCCTCGGCCCTCACGGATACCAGGATAACAGAATATGCAAACGTGTTTCCCAAATCGCCGCTATATATTTCGTCTAACAAGAGGCGTACGGACGCGGACGTTCTGCCAATATATGGAGTCGGATATATTTTTTCTAACAATAAATTGCGGAATCTAATGAAAGGGCTCGGGGCCATGTATGTATTTTATGTATTTCGCCATTGTGTTTTCTCGTATTGCCCTCACCGAAATTCCTAGGAGAGGCCAGTTGTAATACATACGTTGAACGGAGGCGAGTTTTCGTTAAATAAATTGGCATACCTCAGCGGAGCCGGATTAGGTAAGGAATGTGGAAATTGAGGGAAAATGTCTCGCAAAAAAACTAAGGTTGTAAACTTTTGTATTTTACATAGGCGCTTCCCGTTCCGGG
>DWME01003163.1:0-18943 GCA_018244795.1 Parelbella ahira ahira | reverse complement strand
GAAAAGTTTCACCTTACATTTCTATATAATGTTCTCTCGGGTGAGTGTCGTACCAATGCTGGAAAGCGATCGCCAATGCTTCACTGGACTCAAACTTATACCTACTTGTAATGTTATGACATGAACATAGTGTACGAACGTGTTGATGCGGTCTACAAAGCTTTATGTAATAGCAACTGTGGTCAAATTAGTAGGTATAAGCTTTGTGACATTACATTAATGAACCTTACATCTATAAAGCATGTCACCTAATCGACAGTGCCCCTAAACTTTGCTGTTGTCTAGTACATTTAGGTACTACACTACAGTTATGTATACTGCCCTCAGCAGCCCTTCTCTTAGTGAATTGTAGTGAACGTGGCGGGCTCACGTGTGTTTATGTTGCCTAGTTTATTATGTATTTTTGTCAATGCGGTACCGTTTGACAACCACAATAAAGAAAAAAAGTTACTACGATTTACGTAATTAGTATTATTATTACGTAATTATGTCATAATAGAAACTTGAAACATTTGAATAAAATGAAGCTAGAATAGGAATAATTTTGCAGAATAATCAAGAGACGGTGACAAAGTTTAGAATTTAATGACCAACAATTAACTTTGCAGTCTGAAAGATCAAACCTACATCAAAAAGAATAATTGATATCATTATATTTATAAAGACACGTGGGTAGTTTGTTGGAGTTTATGGATTTATCGAAATTTTACATTATGTTAGGTATGCCTGTTCAATGTTTTTCCTACATTTTTTTAGTTAATGTCAAAATTATAGATTGTAGGTAAGTATCTGTAAACTTTATTTTACTTTTAAACATGAGAAAAGCTTTAAATTTTCTGAGAGTTTTAATATTTAACGGAATGATATATTTATCTTATTGGTAATAACTAATGGTTACATATAATTTTGTTGCAAGTAAACGAACATTTTTTTTATTGACTTTTTAAGTACGTAGTACAAATCCCGCACAATAAGCGATCTCTGTGCGGACACTACAGCAAACGTGACTTTAGCCAAAATGTCTTAATATCAATACGTTGTTAGGGGGTCGTTTATATTTCAAGAGACATTGCAACACGCGTACCGCGTACTGAGAACATGCGGAAATATACTTATAAGTGTTTACAAAAACGAACAACTCTTATTGCGCGGACACAATAACTATTGGTACGGCTGGATAACGTAATTGAAGCGGTTGCGGTCAGTCGTAATAAATTAATCATCCGTCAACAACACTATGACATTTCGTGTTCTGGGAACGTTCATTATGAATAGGGCTTATCTTTTATACAACTTAGTCATCCTTTGTTTACATCTGTACCAGGTTTATATAGTTGTGTACTATTTATAGAAATATTTAAGTCAGTAAAAATTCATTATCACTTGTCGAAACGTTTAATGAATTCGTCTCGAGGACACCTGCACACTTTATCCTTAAGGCTCCCTAACACGTGTAAAGTCTGCCAACCCGCACTTGTCTGGCAATTGAATTATCATAGGGCTGATGATGAGCACGTACCCACTAACTTCAATACTAGTTACGAATAATAAACCTCCCTGCCTATTTTAATTATTACGTAACTATCCACAAGTCTTTCCTTTGTTACATATCATTTGTACTCACTTAACTTTATTTAGATTATAACACGCAAAAAATTGTTATTCTTTTGTATCGTAGTTTGCATCCACAATTCGATTAAAATAGATTTTGACTTGCATACAATTGCCTAAGTTGATAGGCTAATTAGTTGTTGTTATTAACGTAACTGTGAACATAGACGTGTTTCAGTTATACCAGGTACCCATTCAAGAAACGCGTTTCACTTTATGAGAAGTCTTCATCTTTTAAATAACTTAGGTTTAATATAATATAGTGTATTTGTGATAGGTATGTCTTTAATGGTATAATCTTAATCTGAATAATAATTGTCTAAATATAACACGAATTAAAAAGTATATATGTCAACTAAGTCGTTGAACTTACAAAGTTGTAACAGTTTGGAAACCTTCGCAAATAACGAATATTTCATGACAACCATAAAACGTCAAAGACCACCCAGGCGAAGTGCCACATTCCGAAAGATGCCTTGGATCGTGACATGAACTTTATTTTTGTGTCCCGTTTGTGGGTATTCGGTGCTGCAGTGAACATGTCGCGTGCCACACAGAGCGCTATATAGACAGATCTAACTGGTTCTCTGTCCATCATTAAGCTCTGTAAATTACTTGATTAAAACCAGTAGTTAGTGTGAGATGGGAAAATAATGTGTTTATATAAATGAGGCGCGGAAGCGCGTGGGTCGGCCGAGAGGTGTCGCGTGCGCTGCCTACGCGGCGCTCGTGCAGGCATTATTTTTCAAGTTGGTTTGACTGCCTCGTTGAAATTAACCACTGGCGCCGAGCTCGCAAGCAATATTTCACTTGTTTAATTGTGTACGAACGTACATTCAATTGATTACTTTGAATATAAGTGCTTTCTGGTCGTTGCGTCAGCTCTTTCGTCATGCACGCCGAGTTTCTCCGCCTAAAATGGAATCCTCGTAAAAACAAGTGTCAGTTTGTCAGGGTTTTATAATGTTTAACTCATAACTTTAATTTACTTCAACTAAACTTTCGTTTTAAGCTTAAATAAGCAATGCAGTTATTTTATCTTCCAAGTAGGGCAGGCACAAAAGAGTCTTGAGTAACTAAATACGTATTTGGAGAAATATTTTATGTGAATACAAAAAGGTACTCAGTGTTTAACTACATGTACCAGCAACTGAGAATTTGTACATGTTTTTCAAATACAGAGCTTTTAAATGTGACAAAAGAATTTCCAAAATTCAAACATTGCTTCTTAATAAATTTAAATATTAACAATGAAAACTCTAATATTAATTTGTTAAGCACCTATATATGCGCTATTATACAAAGAATACGATTTAACAAAAAATACTTTATACATATAGAATTTAGACAAACTAGGATAACATAGTTACCTACACTTAATGATCTATCGACTAAAAACTCAATGCAACATTTTAATTAATAATATCACCTTTTTATCGATGGTGACTTTTTTAAAATAAAAGAGTTTAAACAGTCACAACGTGATTGGTAGCGCCATCTAAAACTGTACTCGGAACTGTGTAGACGCAACCGGACCACAAAGGTTCTTGCCGCGGAGCCAGTTCGCAAGGACAAAGCGCCCTCTGGACGATTGCACGTTGGGCATGAAATTGTTTCCTTCGGCTTGTTCATAGAGCAGGCACAGGTAGCGGTGCGGGCCCGTGCCGCGAGGTGGCGTTGGCGGTTTATAACCTACAATTTCATAACATTATCTATACCAACAAAAATAATAAACTGTAGAAGAAACAAATTCATGTAAAATATCTCTTCAATATTTCCAGAGCACACCACGGGTGCACAACCACGGCTTTAGAGGTTAACATTTTTTGTGTATCGTCGCAACTAAGTTTCTTATACTTAATATGAACTTACTGCATGGTAAAGTGCTATAACGCCCAGCCATATATGCATTACGAAAACTACCTATTACCTCTGTAATCAATGCCGACTGTTTTACTGGTTTCCTTCGCTTTTAACGCCAAACCCTAAAAACAAAGTATTATAAATCTTCCTAACATACAGAAGTACCAACTTTTATATCTTTGTGTTTATGCGTACATAGTATTAATTTTCTTATATCACTCCTTCTTTTGTAGGGTTTATTGTACCATTTTAACATATTTATATGACGGGTTATTTTTTTTTATTCAGTTATTACCATAATCTATTGTAACAGTGCAATAAGGTTGCAGTACTTACTGGTATGTTAGATTTTAACATGTGCAAATAAAACTCTCCGTCAATTTGCGGCGGAGCGTCCGGGTCGACCATAATGATAGTGTAGAACTTTTTCTGAAAGAAATGCCTGTTTTTATTTTGTTATAGAACAGTATACCTATACTAATATATATGTATTTTGAAGTATAATGTAATATCAACGTTTAGATATCGCTTGTAACGATGAATCGTACAGAATCAGCCAAGGAATATTGAAAGAGTGGTTCTTCAGTAAAAACTTGTTTGGGTAGGAGTACATCACAGTTGTGATCGTTGACCATGGTGCCACCGATGCTGGTTACGTTCAATCCTGTTAAGCGATCACAGCCTTCTAGGAGGATTTTAACGTCTACCATGGAACACTGTAACGTTACAGCAAATACTTTCAGGAAAATGAGGTGAAACAAGAAAAATAACTTTATCATTATCATAGGCGCAGACACGTTATACTTTCTCACAAATGAACTGAAATGTGCGCAGGCGACGTTGTTTACAAAATATGTTTTCATTTTGTTATTGTGTCATGGCACCGGCGCGGTGATAAACAATGGGTGTTTGATATAGGGTTCTAGGCATGTGGCAGCTCGGTGTCGATGTCGTTGGAAGCTAAAAATGTGCAATAGTTAGCAGTAGTTAACCATCTCGTACCTAGTTATGCAAATGTTAACATGATAAATGACCTGCAGTCAGATTCCACGTACACTAAGTTTGGGGAACCATGCGAGTACTTGGCATCATTTACTTATCGTATTGGGCACTCCGTGCTCTTTGTTTACACAGTAGGTAAGGAATTTAACGTGAATATCTATGTATCCGGGTATGTATGTATCCGAGTACTTATAATATTATGTACTTCGGATCAATGGGTATCGTAATGAGCGTGCCAAGTAAAAAATGCGTTAGTAGTAACAGCGGAACGACCATAGGGATATTATATAAAGAGTAGGAAAGTCATACGGCTGCCTGTAAGCGGCACCGTCCGACGGTTAGAAAAAGACACACGATCGCGATACCCTTTCTCTATCTCACTACTGACGCATGAATCACGCTAGTGCTACCTGTGCGTGCGCGAGTAGAAAGAGACAGAGCGATAGGTAGCCTCATTTGCTTTTTCTTTTTTTCGAGGGCCACATTTTAGGCTGGCCCCTACTGTATATATATAATATCACTATGGGAACGGCTGAAGCTGACACGTCATCGGTTTCACTGACATAAGTACTTCAATACAGACACGCGTTGAGCCATGTCAGTTCAAATATCCACAGCATAACTTAATTTAATTTTAAAATTGTATCATAAGTGCATTATACCTAACATTAGAATATTTAGATGATGGAAAGTTCACACAATCTGGGAATACCACAACTGAGCAAAAAGCAAATGTTATCAGAAACGCTGGAACGAATACGATGTGCACAGATGTGGTGTCGAAGTCATTGGTCTTTACTGTGCGATCCGGACTTGCAGTGCAAAATAAAATTCCAGCTGTATAAGTTCTTTGTCCGGTCTATTCTAACGTATGGATGTGAAGTTTGGAAGCTGAATGGACGCTGCTCTAGAAAACTGTTACACTACGAGTGGTGGATTTTATCGAAAATTTTTAAATCAGAACATAATTTTTTGCGTACAAAATGCTCAAAGTCTAATATGCAATTAGTGTACGAAAGATACAGAGATATGGATATCATACATCACATAAATTGTGAGCGGCTTCGGTGGAGGCAGTTGATAAGAAATGAGGAAATAGCTTTCAATAAATCACGAAAAAAACGGAGCCCACGTATAATTTGGTGGGACGGTTCTTCTAGCCAACCTTCATAACTGAATATTGGTGTTTTTAAAATATATAGTTGTTTATTTATATTGTCTACTAATTATACCGTTGTTGAGCGAGATCAACTGTGTGGTCGAGTTTTACAAGTTCTTAATGTAGGAATACATACGTAAACTTCGTACACTTCATGGAATCTTTGTGAACTTTGTGAACATCGTCTATGTTAACTATAAGATAATGTAAAAGTTAATAACTCCCGCGTCGCGTGATCCTTGGCTTGTACTTTTTTCCAAACCTTTTATCGTTCCCATATTAAACATGGGTCTACTGCCTCGTCTAAAAATAAGAGGACTAAGACCATAAAGAAATACCATACTCTCTTAGGCGTCCTTTAATGTAGGTAGTGGCACAATATTCTTCCTCGACTAATGACTGTTCCGTATACTTAGTTGGTAACACTATGGCCTATGTGGAAGAATCATCGTCTTCACACATATTTACATTGTTTTTACTCACACCTTGCTAATGCTTGAATTATAATTTATTAATTTACTCTTTTATTGTAACACCACTGTTCGAGAATTAAATACCTACCTTAAGATTTCACTTCTTGCAAAATGCTTATTGATTACGAAAATAGATACCACTCTGTGGAACGGGTTACTTGAGAAATTTCAAAAGCAAGAATGGCCTAGTGATTTAAAACATAGCTGGACAGTCCTGGGCTCAGGTATTGGTATGCATCATTTTACAAATAAAAGTAACTTTTGATAATATTATATTATATTTCTTATATAATATTTCTTGCTATAATTATGACGGAAAACATCGCAAGGAAATTACTATAACCTGGAGTTCTCCAAAAAAACATTTCTAAGGTGTGTAAAGTTCATTAACCCGCACTTGGCTCGGAGATATGTCACAGCACCATTTTTTGGCATCACTTTTTTATGGCAAATAAAATATGAACATAATTAAACAAAAAGTGAAATGTGTCTATAACAATAATTGTAAGAGACGGTTAGTAAGTACGTTGTTTACTTCCTTAGCAAAACGTGATCAAAAATATAAAAATCATTTGCAGAACAGCTCAATGCTATAGACTATAGCTAGAGTTATTTGTATTGCGCTCTTTAAATTAATAAAATAATTACAACTTTCTGTTCGTCTTGCTTCATTGAATTAAAAGTGTTTCGTATCAGTATAAAATACCTACAATAACCGCTAATACCATAATCGCTTTTCAATATCGAGAAAGTTCTGGAGAGGGCGCTGTAGCTGTCACTATGACAAGTGTGACAACTTGGACTAGACTGAGCGTTGCTGGCTAGCTTATTTTTTCATTTGACAATGACAGATTACCTCTGTCATAACAAAGCAACAACCCAGTGTTCTTTGTGTTTGTAAATGCTTAGTATCCCAACAGGATAAGTTTAATTTGTTTCCTTCGTTTTGTCTATTGGTTAGATCCATGGAATCTCATCCACTAAACTTGGTAACAATATTTATTGATTGCCTAAACTTTGTAATGATATCGTTGTAGATTAAGTGTAACCTGCATACATTAAAATTACTTAAAATCGTAATTATAATTATAGGCTCATCAGCAACATCGTCGCGCCGAGGCACATTTGTTGAACAATAGATACGACGAGGCGATGCAATGCCACCACAACGCCGCTGAACTCCTTCTTGACGCCATGAAATCCACTACCTCGTCGGTGGCTTTGGAATCTATCAGTTTACAACATAGCTACCATCTTAAACAAAAAGATCTTATCAAAAGTAAGAAGGAGCAGTATGCACGAGTAAAGAAAACAATGGAGAACATAAAAAAATTAGGAAAAGAGCCAAATTGCAACCTTCAAATCGGTGATCCGGCTAAATTGCAAGTAGCTATATACAAAACTATGAATGAGTCAGAATCTTTATTACACTTACTATCAAACAATAAAGACAAAGTGTCACAGAACGAGACTGTGCTTAGAGATGTGGCTGATGGAAGAAAAGCTGAAAAGTCTCAACAGATTGTTGTAGAAGAACTTCAGACATTAAGTCAAAATCTTCATTCTCTTATAGAACAGTTAGTGCTAGAAGTAGAAGTTTTAAAGGATGAAAATATGACATTAAAAGAAAGGGTTAATTATTTTGAAAAAGAGAGGCTTAGATACTTGAATATTCCATCAGAAGATAGCATACAGATAGATAATATGCCAGGAATGTTATTTGTTGGTGAAGACATGTCTAAACAATCACAGAATGAAAGCTTTGCAGAAATAAGTAAGAGAGCAATGGGTGCAGCCATTGACAGAGCTACCCAGCAGCCTAACTTTGATTTGAGTGCTCTTAAGAGTAATTAGTTTAATTGCCTAGCAGTAAGAGATGGATATAACTTTGTTAACATGACAATCGTACACTTGAATAATATATTATGTTGAAAATAAATAAATAATTTACTTTCTGATGTTTTACTATATAATATTAGATATAAGATTGTTATAGTGTATTGAAGTTACATCACCTGTAATGCTGTAAGAGTATTATGAGAAAATAGCCCACTTTTTAATAGTGGTTGAAGGGGTGACCGATGAGCAAAAGGTCAATCCCCAGATCAAGCAAAGTATTATTGTTTTTTACAACTACAAATTCACACTAGTAGCACAGAGTCAGGCTACTACTTCCACACCCACAATAGGCTCACCACCTATTCTGTGGGCTATGTAACATGACTAGTGACAAGAATGGGAAGCATTCCTCTATTTACCTTCTTGAGGTAATACAGATTTGATGTTCTTATTATTTATATTATATCCTTTATTCTTCCTGGGTGTGTTAAAATTACTAATAATTAAGAACATTCTGTGTTACATAAGTGCCAATATGAATAGCAACACACTTGAGGAACATGTCAGGCTTTCATTAGAGCTCCAGTTGTGGCCCTGATTCCCTTGTATCCGGTATTGATGGTTCACATGCACCTATTAAAGCTTGATAACCCTTGGTAAAGATTTTTATGAATCATGCTGTATATGTAGATTTCCTTTAATTTATTGTAATACACATACAAAGTGTTCAATGCAAAAAAGATAAAAGCTATTCATTGGATAGTACACAACGCATTTGTTAAACTGAACTATACTATAATTGCGATGTTCCATATCTATATAAATAAAATGTAAACACTTCTTATATTTATAAAATTTTGGACACAGAATATAGGTAGTTAATTGGACGTAAGACCACATCACGCAGTGAAATCGGTTTAGTATTGTAACAAAATAAAACGAACATGAATTTTTATAGATATGTATTGCATATTGGTCTTACACAAAAATAAAGTTTTACTCTTGTTTAATTGTAAAAATAAACTTCCCAGATTAATTATCAGGAATAACTATCCTTAACCTAGAAGAAATCTATACATTAACAAACAATATCACTACTAACATTTTTATATTTGGTAACATGAAATATACAGCGGACTGTACGAAACCTGTCGAGTCGAATGTTGGATGTGATGTGTGCGAGCTGGCCGCTGCGGGCGCCGAAAGCAAGCGGGCTGAACTGGAACTGCACAACCAACCGAGTGCTGCTACCAAGCAGACAATCGGGAATGTTAACAGTCAACATCGCCTCTTTAAAATAAGCTCTTAAAATGGGTGGATGTCTTTAAAATATACTTTTCCTTCTTTGAATAATTGTTACGTTCAAAAATATTGATGACATAATACGCGTACAATTTATTATTTAAATAGAAAATAGCAAAATACTGTACGTAATATTACCAAGGTAGCAGCCTTTTGATTTAGTTTTTCTTAAATTAAATGCAAAACATGTAAGAAAAAGAAGTTCAGATTTGTATTTGCAGTACATTTGGCACTCGGCGTGACGATAAAATATCAATAAACTCAACCACCAAGCAGCGGCTTACTATCGACGGCGAAGTGGAACGCAAGGCTCGTGTAAAGTTCGCTCTTGCCAACTCGAGTGTAGTTTCAATAAGATTTCCTTGTTACTAAAGCTAAAGACCTTAACGAGATATATTCGAGAATTTCAATTCCATAACTAACTTAAGCCCTGAGAGCTCTTAGAAGGCTAAATATTTGTTATTTTCTGTTGTTTTCAATAACAAATATTGCTGCCAGCGCCACCAGAGTTGTTAGCCGATGAGTACGTCAAGTTCAGATCCCATATAATATAATACATTATAGTCTCCGCAAAGCTCTTTTCCAATTAGGTACATGTCAGCTAACATGAATAGAAGTGCTCGATGCAGCGGCTTGCTGCTCTCGCAACGGCGCGTTGCTATAAACGTGTGAAACAATCTATAACAATGCTAAACCTAAAAGCTCCTTAATGTTGTTAAATCTTCCAATAGACTACTACGATATACTGGTCTATGTATTATCATTTTATATAAACCAATTACGTACCTACTTAAAACATTTCATTATAATAAAGTCGATACTTGCATTATAACAAAGTCAATCAACAACGAGACATACCTACATTTCTATTAAAAAAAGTGACACTATCTAATATCACTAGTAAATGTCTATGAATGCAATGGTATTATGCAACTTAAAAGGAGTTTGATTAACGTGAATTATACGACGGGATGTATTCAAAATGTGCATCCACTGTAAACTGACAGTCGCACGACTGCTGCCTGGTCCAGTATCTCTCACAGCAGTTCTAATGTCTGTAAGGAGCGCTTTTCAGAATGTGTAACTTTATAATATAAAGAGACGTAAGTTACGCACTAAAACTGCCCTAAATTGCGCTCATTACGGGAGTCTGCATTCGGCAGTGGACTGAATCAGGCTTACGATAATGAGGATGGTTAAACTTCCGTCCACCGAGGAACTTTTGTAAACTCCGCAGCTTTATCTGCGTGTGCTGTTAAACAGCAGTATTCGCGTTGCTTTGATGTGTAGTTGTAGAGCTGAATCTGTGAAGACGTAGAGCACTGATTGTCCTAGAGAGTACAATTTTATGCGACGGCAGGCAGTTCTGCGATCTGCTCGCGTTTGACACAGATTATATTCGGACACGTACAACCCTCAATAGAAAGTTTTGTTGAAATAGACTACTAGCTTCAGAAAAACCGCACATCACTGGTATTCACTTTTACCCTAATTGTACACTTAGTAATTTAATTAGATATAGTGATTTCCAACAATTCCTGAAAGCGATTGTTCAGTAATCATATTACATTTACACATTAAGAAAGCGGGTGTACGTACATAACATATCTCTTTAAATGACAAATGATTATAATTTTACAATAAATCCGTACATTTCTAAAGCTGTGTCTACGTGTCTATCGACTGTGTTCGCCCATCCCATGGACATGTTGCTACTGGAAGCATACTGCGTTGCATGTTAGTGTGATATCTGAGTACGCGGCGTCGTCGTGACCTCTCTAGAGGCATCGGCTAAACATTCACAATGACAAGTAATAACAAACTCGATAGAATTCTGACAATAGGACATAATAGGCACTAAAATGGCAAATCACATACCGAAGGGAAATATCTAAGTCGATTTATACCTCACAACCGCAATATACATACAAGTCCGTTAACAGTTACATTACACATTACATCTTAGTTATTAGGGGATAGATCGTATCACTCCTAACCTAATTAAACATTATTTTAATGTTTACTTTGTAATTATTCCGCCGAGCGGCTCGTCGGGGAGCACGGCGGACACGTCACGGGCGATTTAAGAATGCAAATAATCAAGTATAATTTTATTACAAAACCACGTGGCACAGAGTTCAAGAAACTATGATGTTGAATACTGGTGGCGTTAAGCCATCGTTAGGGCGCTTTCAGAGACGCTTATTATTGACGCGTATAAGCTCGGTATTGCGCGCGCACCGACGCGTGTCCGCGCGACCCGCGCCCCGCCCCTCGCCCCCCGCAGGCACCACGCTGGCGTTAATCGCGCTCAAAATACGCTGGCCTGAAGGAGCCCCTAAAGCGTTCAAATTACATTGTATGCACATTACAAAATTTAACTTAAACTCTTGATTTAACATAAGCTTGATATACATTTAAGGATTAACTTAAAATACAGTTAAAAGGACAGCGACGACATAAATACGAGTGAGATTTGTTACGGCGTGTAGGGCGGTGGCGGCGGCAGGATGGAGAGGTCGTCGAAGGGGAAGTACTGCTGCGCGCCGAGCGCGGCCGGCGGCATGGCGGGCGGTGGCGCGGCGCTAGGCGTATAGGGCGGCAGCGCGGGCACGGCAGGCGTGGGGCCCACGCTGTGCGCCTCGTAGCCGTCCCAGTCCTCCATGAGGTTGCGTCGTTGGATGTCCTCGTCACCCGACAGCGGAGCGCCCCACAAGTTCGCAGCAGACGCCAGTAAAGCCAAGGCACCTGCAGTAGACATTTTGTGACACGTAACGATTGGGTCTAACTCACACACGTTTACCTGCATTCGGCTCATTATTTACTGTGCCATTGACTGTCGCCTCCGCGAACATGATTCTTGTTTAAAAATAATTATCGCTTTACTGCTCAAACATACACCTTCTGATAGGAGCCAGTTAAATTGGTACAGTCACACGAGTCTATCTACGTGTTTTGTATCTGGCAACACATGCGGGTGTCGAATGTCACACAATTACACGATATACTTTGCTTTCATATCTATAGCAATAAACTGATATCGATTTCACTTTACAGACATTTAAACCATTGAGTGTACATGTGTATTTGCGTGTGCGTGTGTGCGTACGCGCCTAGATTCAAATTCTTTGGCACACCTCTTTACAAAAATGTACATTTTAGGATTAAATATAACTTGCCATAACAGTGAAGGCAACCATCGTGCGGAAACCGGCACATTTAACGAGTTCTAAAAAAAACCATTCTAAAGCATATTAAGGCTGCCAACCCGCATTCCACCAGCGTCGTAAACTACAATACTAGCTTCTCATTCTAATAGAAGACCCGTGTCCAGCAATGGTGCGATAAAAGGGTCAAAAAAAGTTAACATAAAATTAAATGTTGTTGAAAAACACATGGTACGGACATGTAAATAAGTATATAAAAGCTATGAATTCATCATTCAGATCACTGTTGGTCTGCGTGCCCGCCCCCCTCCCCCGCACCTTTGATGTGGGTGGACCGCGGCGGGCTGACCATTGAACCAAATGATGGATCAACATTCCCAATGTCCCGATAAGCATATTCAAAAATGTAAAGTAATGCAGAGGTAGTGGCTACTGACCTGCTCCAGTTATCGTATAAAATCCATACTCGTAATCAACTTGTATCGTGTTCGGGTCGCTGTTGTTGGCGTTGCCCAGCACCACCGTGGTGCAGTAGCACACTCCCACGATGGCGATGACCCAGAAAACACACATGATACTCGCCACAGCATTTCTTCGTAGCATTTTGATAGCTTTGCTATTGAGGCTGGTGACATTGATTAGTACGCCGATACAGGAACAAAGGAGCACCATAAAACATAGCAGTATGAGAACTCTCATAAGCGTTATAATTTCGGGGGTGGTGCATGGCGGCAAGCCTGGAAAATATTATAGCAATTGTGAGTTTATGAACACTGAATTCCTGCCATTATATACATTATACACATTACGCCTGTATCTCTCTGAAGAGGTAGGCAGAGGAGGGCAGTACCCCGCCACATTTCACCAATTACGTGATGACGGAATACGTGGCGAACCTATTGCCATACAGCAGACACAAATTCAGAGTCCAAGCTACTACTAGGAATTTTAAGTTAGAAAAACTTAGTAATACCCGACCTGGGGATCGAATCCAGTACTTCTCGCCCAACAGTCTCATTTGAAAACTCACCTGGCAACCAAGCAGTCACTATTTATCATTATTTTTCAATAAAAATAGTCTGGGTCGAAATTCAGAGATATTAAGTGATTTGGTAACTTTTTATACCACTTTTGTACATAAATACGTCTTTTCCTTTCATGGTGTGAGCAATGCAATTACAGAGAACGCAAATCAGAATCACCTATGTAAAGGAAAACTTGCCTATGTCTATTGCACGATTATTTTATTCTGCATAAATATAAATTACTCAAGTGGTTATAGCCTTTGGTGATGTATACTTGGAAAAAAGAATTCTTAAAGAACAAGATAGTTAATTGAATGCCAGCTTTACACTTCAGATAACTAACCTGCAAGCTGGAAGTTTTTTGTAGAAAAGTCACAAAGAAGTTATTTAATTATTATTGCATGCAAAGTAAAATCTAAAACAGCACACAGAGGAACATTCCAAAGACATTGTTGGTACCAAACATTCTAAGAGTTTTCCTATGTACACATATACTTACATGTATCTACACTGCAGCAACCAATTAACAAGAGGTGGCCGGTAAATCTGCTGTGTTGCTGATTACACAAACATTGTTATCATTACTGCGCAACTGTTAACTAACATTGCATCACCAACAATTAAACTCAGATTAGACTAATGACGCATCTTTAGTTTTACACAGTTTTAAGGTTTTCAGAAAATAGTTAAAACAAGTACTAAGACATTCTCAAATTTTTAATAAATGACTAATTATTTGTAGAATTCTATTTATATCAGTAAATTTCTATTATTCATTGAGCAAACTAGTATTCAAAAGGTACCATTAATTAAATGGTAGGCAAACACCAAAGATTACTATTTGCTATAATGCTAACAGACTTCTTTCGTCTCTTTTCTATTCACTAGTCTTTATATGTAGATGTTCATTTGTTTAACGAAGTTTTGACCCAGCCTTTTTAGGACATCTCTACTTTGATCAAGGTTTGTACACCTAGGTAGGCCTCTGACAACTGTACCATTTACACTCACTTTATAATATATGTTTTGTTAATCTGTTTGTTTATTCTTTCTACATGACCAAACCATCTAAGCAACTTTTTCTTTTTCAAAGTCACTATATGTTCTTTCACACCACATTATTCTATATTTTAGAAACATATTTAACCTTTCAAATAGGCAGACAAGCCACCTGATGGTGACTGAGCACTTGCTGGCTTTTAAGGAATATTCTCATTCTGATTTTCTTAAAGAACTTAATGTGAAAGCTTTAGAGAGAAGCTCATTCCATGTTTTACATGTGTGATAAAAAGAGCATGCAAACTGAACTAAGATGGACCACCATGAGTCCAGTTGATATAGAAGAAACTTTATTCTCCAGAAAGTCATGCAATGGGGTAAGGGCCACACAGGCACCAGGTCGAATAGTTTTTGGAGCATTCATCCTTTTTTAATTTGGTTTTTAACATATTCAATTTTCACTAACATTGCATTGAGGGTAGCTCCAGCATACTTCTATGCACCACAAGCTGTCTTTTTGGTATATTCTGGCTATCTATAAAATTTCATTTTCTTTTAGAAATCAAGTGAACTAAGCCCTATGATAATGATAAAACATGGTAAATTTCTGCTATACTTTAGTTTCCAGATGTATCTTTTACATAATTTCTAAATTTCAGCTGATGACAAACAGATAGTTATTTGATTATTTAAGCAAGTATAGTATGGGTTTCATCCCTGTGTATGCAAGGTGACATAATCCACAACAGCTACTATTATAACATGTATAATTATTTTAAAACAAAGTCCCCAAAAGCTATCTGTCTGTATGTGATTGATTTTCTCAAAATCTACTGAATGGATCTTTGTACAGTCTTTACTAAAAGATAGTGCAACTCTTAATCAAGGTTTAGGTTAATAGTACATAACAGTTTTATGTATATTTATGTAAATTGATAGAAATATAACGATTAATGTTAAAGAGGTGGTGCCGTTGTAAAAAAAAATCGCTTACTGGGAGCTAAATTGTGTGCAGCGCATGAACCAGCAGAGATACACTAAAGTAATGTTCTACAGAATTGTAGATCTACAAAAATACTACAAAAAAGTCCAGGATAGCATGTCTCTATCTCTTATGGTTAACTCACAATAACTATAACTAAAACTAAATTTTCAATTAAAGTATTATCCTTATCAAAATAAATGTATTTTGTCGTTTAATATTTATCAAAATTGTTCTTTACACTATATGAATCAAATAAATACTTACTTACTAATACCAAAAAAATATTACCCCATGAGCCAGCACTGACATGAAAGACCAAACAAATCTGTTTATGTTTACTGTGCCTCTATTTACTGTGGTGGGGCGATGGAGAAATGCAAATGGAGTATACTAAAAATGTTCAAAATGCTGCTCAAAGGAACGATTCTACGCAAAGAAGTCACAGACAAAAGCTAGTTAGTAAATAATCATTTGCTGATATACAGCCCAAAAACAAAATTGTTACCATAAACTGCTATACATGATGCAGAAACTATCACTGGGACATATAAAAATAAAAAGAATCATTTACTGAATCTTATAAATTAAAATGTTAGTGTAAATCAAAGTGATTTAGTATGTTTTACCAGTGAGATTCATTATAACAATTTACTGTGTCACACAGTCTATAGTGTGTTAAGCTTTGCATATTGAGTGATACATTTTCCTGTTGTGGTTAAGAAACATAAACATGCAACTGTGTTACATCAGTGTTTCTATAAACCAGATACATAGGCCAAAATCAATGACTATTAAATAGAGAACTCTGGAATGCTATATGTAAGACATAAATATAGGTCAGTTAAGTTACAACAGAGAGAAGTGGAATAACTTCAAGAGAGACAAGTAAAGGGTACATGTACATCTTTTTCTACCAAAAGTGAACTATTACACTGCTATTTGTCTTGATTTTAGCTATTGAAGTACACTATGTAATTTTCTTACTGAGTGTAACACACAAACACAATGAACACATGATAATACAAAATGCACTTACCATTAAAATCTGACCGATTAATAGGATCAAAAACAATATTTTGGTGTATAGTTATCTGGTCATCGTCATCATCATCATCATCATCAAATGTGAAGAACTGTGCTAATGACAAACTCTGACTACAGTGCAGGCCCTTAATTCTAAACCAACTTGGCTGAACTAGTGCTGCACAAGTTAGAAGAAATGTTGAAAGATTGAAGAATGCTGCTATCTTATTAAGCTCCTTGTCCTTAAAGGGAAGGGATATTTTGAGACCTGCAACACAAGGGTTCATTTCACCTCTTTTTCACATTTGAATTTATGATCACTGTTGCAGCCCTGTTGGATTCTATAAATAGTTTATAAAGCCGGAGGTGTCTTTGAGGGAGGTCATGCTACGATTTCATAAACACAAATATGCGGCTGGTTTTCACACTAATTATTTGTAAATAATATTTTCAAATGTATATTACTAACACTTGTTGTTATAAGTCGCAAACCATCTACATCCAGAAAGCTTTATTAAAGAATAATTTTAATATCTTGAGTTAAGATTTGAAGTAAAATAATTGTTTGATCGCGTTAATTAGTAACACTATACAATATCCTCCTTCACAAAATATTGAACGTCATATCATACCTCGAATCCAAGTCATACAGCCCATGATTATACACAAACCATCGGAGTAATTATTCACCAAACTTTTATAGATTTGTTTGAAAGTTCTAAATTTTAAAATAAATCCTCAATTACTTTGAACCAAACTTTTAGGAATACACTGTTTTTTGACTTCTGATATAATATTTTTGTTTGACAGTAAGAGCACACAGAGCACACCGATATTATACACAACTTGTCGGTCGTCGGTCGGCTGTCACATGATGGATTATATTTGTCTCTTTCGCTCTGAAGCTAAACTACCGTGTACGTCCTTTTCATTCGTTTTCTTTCGTCATTTCGATTTCAAGCAATGTTTATAACAGCGTAGCATAGATTAACCGTAATACTTACCCTTATGTTTTAACGTTTATAAAAATATTTTTTAGAAACGATTTCTTCTAGGCGGATTATAAAAGTAGGTTAAATTGTGCACATTTTTATTGATATTTATTCTTAATTAAATATCAAACAAAAGCGCGCGAACTTTTAACTTTAATATCGACGGACAATTATGGGGCGTACAATGTAAAATGATGAAAAAATGTAAGCCTAGATAAAATCCACGTATAGTATATATGGGAAAGTATAAAATATAACGCACTTTAACTAAGTATAACGGTGAACTCAGGTACGTAATCTGTGTGTGATAGTTTTTACCGCTCTTGTCATTTCCATTGCAATTATTGGGCATTAAATTGTATACCTACATTTCTTCGTAAAACAACAGCAATTTTACTGAACATACTCTGAGGATCATGGTGAAAATATTACAAGGGATTCAGTATAAGTTTTGTATGTATTCTTCAATTAAGATGAATGTACCAATCTAGTTTGTTATCTGATATTAGATCGGTACCTTCATGCCTTTCCGCTCTGTAGTATATTTTATATGAATCCACCGATTCTAAATGTGAGTAAGAATTGATAGTCAGCTGATTTGTCTTTATACAGTAATCTGTTAATTGTAATTAGTCATATACGCCCTGTCAAAGATGATGTTGCTTCCATCTAGATTCTAGGCGATTATCTTTAGGCGACAGTGCTAAATTTAGTCGAATAACAATTTTGTCACTTGCCACAAAATTGTGTGTGGCGATGTTAATGAATATATGTGGCGATAGTTAATGAGTATATTATTATTATATCATTATGCTAAGTCCCAAGTCAAAGTTATTGCTTTTTAAATTTAGTTTTACACCGCGGGACTTTACAAAAGCGTCGAGTAACACGTGCCAACGCCGCCCGAGCCTGGATTAGGTTAGGGCTTTATATGTAATTAGAAGGATACTTTCATTGACAACTATGGGCAACTGTTTCAATATGCAGACCCCAATTACGGTGCTGATCGATGACAATGCATAGTTACATTACTGCATCTGTTTGTACGTAAATACATAACGAGACACATGCTTCGGATTGGAATTAGACAAACATGTTATGTTATATTATAGTGCTCTTTCGGTAGATTCGCTTTACGAATCGAAACTGGCATTTCGTTTTGTTTATTTTTATTGTTAACTAGTTGACTCAGCGAACTTCGTACCGCCTAAAAATCTGTTGCTCTGCCCTCGCATTTTAAATTTCTGGTAATCTGTTAAAATATTAATTTTAATTAGATGCGGTAAAGGGCAATTTAGACCTACATTACATACACAATGTGAATAAAATATTTAATTGCATGCAAAATAATACTCTATTGTTTAAAATAGCTACGTAAATAACCCATTTATTGTGGGTCAGTTATAGGAGATAGGAATAGCAAGCTTCTACATCATAGGCCACATCGTTGCTTCCCATCAGGCAAGACTGTGGCCAAAATCTAGCCTATTAAGTATATATATA